>JAZGTH010000133.1:320000-375000 GCA_036877525.1 Chromobotia macracanthus
ATTACACATTATATATATATATACTCTCATTACAGATACTATATATACACACTCTATCATACACATATATACCTCATATACACACATATATAATATATATATATATATATCTAATATATTATATACACACATACATAAACCAATACTCCCTCTATATACTCACATATACACATCTGTCTGTCTCTCTCTCTATACACATCTCTCCTCTTTATATACATAGCATCTCACTTATACATACATATATAACATCTGTCTGTATCTCTCTATAAACATATATAGACAGACATATATAGCGTCTGTCTGTCTCTCTTTCTGTCTATATACAGCTAGATATATAGTATATACAGTGTCTCTCTCTCTCTCTCTTCTCTCTCTCTCTCTCTCTCTCTGTCTCTCTCTGTCTCTCTCTCTCTCTCTCTCTCTCTCTCTCTCTCTCTCTCTCTCTCTAGACTGTCTGTCATCCCTGTCTATCTGTTTGTCTATATACATCTGTACCATTCATCTAGATGTCTGTCTGTCTATGTGTCTATGTACATCTGTCGCTCTTGTCATTGTGTCTGTCTGAATCAGATGGTTTCATTGCATTCTGCTGGTGAATTATCAGATATAAACAGATGTGTGTGTGTGTGTGTGTGTGTGTTGTATGATGTGTGGAGGTGATCGAGGCTGAGCAGAGATCCTCCAGACACTGGGAGCTGACAGCAGAGGGCTGTGACATCTCTGAGCAGGGCAGTCATGAAGCCCGAGTGTTTGACTCCATCCCTGCCGAGGGGCTGCCGCAGAGTGAGCTCATGGTGAGACCCTCATCCTCCACACTGCTTTATATAACACACATCATTTATATATAACAGATACTGACGCTCACTCTGTCTTTATCACACAACACCATGACAGGAGAGCCTTATAACTCTCTGTACTGCACACTGTCCAGCCTTAAACAAAGCTGCTAACTGATAAATACATCTGATTACTGATGTAGAAATGAGACCATCTGAAAATACATGAAGGCTGTGTAGATTTCTCACTGGTCTGGTTCTGTTTGTAGAAAATGCCGAGCGGGAAGGTGGGATTCAGCAAGGCCATGTCCAACAAATGGATCCGACTGGATAAAAGTCACGAGGGAGGGCCCAGAATCTTCAGAACTGTGAGTTTTACATCAGTTTGATGTATTTATAGCACTGATGATGTCATTAACAACAGTGAATGAAGTGTGTGTGTGTGTCAGTGATACAGTGTGCGTGTCAGTGATACAGTGTGTGTGTCAGTGATACAGTGTGTGCGTGTCAGTGATACAGTGTGTGCGTGTCAGTGATACAGTGTGTGCGTGTCAGTGATACAGTGTGTGCGTGTCAGTGATACGGTGTGTGCGTGTCAGTGATACGGTGTGTGCGTGTCAGTGATACGGTGTGTGCGTGTCAGTGCTGCGTGTCGTGTAGTCGTGTGCGCGTGTCATCCGTGTGTGCGTGTCAGTGATACAGTGTGTGCGTGTCAGTGATACGGTGTGCGTGTCAGTGATACAGCGTGTGCGTGTCAGTGATACGGTGTGTGCGTGTCAGTGATACAGTGTGTGTGTGTTTTGATCGTGTGTTTCAGGTGGAGAGCATCAAAGACACAGTGAGAGAGAAACTTCAGCTGGTGCAGAAGGGACGCTCCTCAAAACTGGAGGAGAAAGAGAAGAACGAGCTGAAGAAACGCAAGCTGCTTTCTGAAGTGTAAGACTGAATCTCTTCAGCTGAGATGTGACAGTTAGTGGAGGATCTCAGCTGGTTTACAGGACAGATCAGATGATGAAATGTGTTAAAATGAGACTGCTGCCATCTTAATGGAGGGGAAAGCTTATACAGATTATTTCATAATTATACATGTAAAGACGGGCAGTTTTCTGTGGCTGTGGATTCTGTGTGGGCCTGTTCTTAAGTCTTGTTTACATCTGTTTTAAGTGATCAGATTTATGCCTGATAAATTACACATGCATCTCAAATGTGTCTGTGATTGGATTTTAGGAGGTGTGACTACATACACCACACCCTGTATCACATTACTATTTCATGTTTATAAAGGGCAAGAAAGTAAAAAAAAATCAACCCAATTTACAATAGTACATTAATTCTGACCTAAAAGTTATTAGTTTGTGTTGTAGTGCCCCCTGATCACTAGGGGGCGCTACAGGTTGAATTTTTTTTAGGTCTTTCCACAGGCAAACTAGGAACAAATCTCGTCATGAATGCATTTATCTAATTTCATTTGTCTTGTTGAAAACTCGTCTATTTCTAATTGGATTGTTTAATTTGCTGCTAGTTGACCCATGTTAACTTGTGCTGTCTGTCTGTTGATTTCAGCACTGTTAAGTCATACTGGATCACTAAAGGTAGCGGCTTCAGTACCAGCATCACTAAACAAGAGACAGAACTCACTCCAGAGATGATCGCCAGGTAATTCAAGAGTCTCTGATAAAACAATAACACGCCTGATGTGTAATGACACTCACTTTCATGTCTCAGAGAAGGAAAATGCTTGTCTGTATATGTAAGAAGAATATAAAGGGAGAGTTCACCCCAAAATGTTCACCTCCATCATTTACTCACCTTCATGTCATTCCAAACCTGCATGCCTTTTTCTCTTCTCAAAAGAAGATATTTTTAGAAATGTCTGTGGTTTTGTGTCCATACAATGGAAATCAATGAGTGCCACTGTTGTTTGGTTACCAACAACCCTTAAAATATCTTCTTAAGTCATATAAGTTTATGACATGAGGGTGAGTAAATGATGGAAGAATTTTCATGTTCGATTTTCTTTATTTGATGAAAGACTTTACAAGTAGTAAGCAGTAAGACTTTAAAATGAGACTGTGTGTTTTACAGTATGAGCCTTTAAATGAGATGTATGTTTTACAGTATGAGCCTTTAAATGAGATGTGTATGAGCCTTTTTTGTGTTTTAATTTTAAATGAGATGGGTATTGTTTTTTACAGTATGAGCCTTTAAATGAGATGGTATGTTTTACAGTATGAGCCTTTAAATGAGATGGTATGTTTTACAGTATGAGCCTTTAAATGAGATGGTATGTTTTACAGTATGAGCCTTTAAATGAGATGGTATGTTTTACAGTATGAGCCTTTAAATGAGACGTTTGTTTTTTTAAAAAAAAAAAAAAAAAAAAAAAAAAAAAAAAAAAACAGTATGAGCCTTTAAATGAGACGTATGTTTTACAGTATGAGCCTTTAAATGAGATGGTATGTTTTACAGTATGAGCCTTTAAATGAGATGGTATGTTTTACAGTATGAGCCTTTAAATGAGACGGTATGTTTTACAGTATGAGCCTTTAAATGAGACGTATGTTTTACAGTATGAGCCTTTAAATGAGATGGTATGTTTTACAGTATGAGACTTTAAATGAGATGGTATGTTTTACAGTATGTGCCTTTAAATGAGATGGTATGTTTTATTTGTTTTACAGTATGAGCCTTTAAATGAGATGGTATGTTTTACAGTATGAGACTTTTAATGAGGGGTTTTTTTTTTTTTTTTTTTTTTTTTTTTTTTTTTTTTTTTTTTTTTTTTTTTTTTTTTTTTTTTTTTTTTTTTTTTTTTTTTTTTTTTTTTTTTTTTTTTTTTTTGTATGTTTTACAGTATGTGCCTTTAAATGAGACGTATGTTTTACAGTATTAATGAGCCTTTAAATGAGATGGTATGTTTTACAGTATGAGCCTTTAAATGAGATGTTGTATGTTTTACAGTATGAAACTAAAATTTAAATGAGATGGTATGTTTTACAGTATGAGCCTTTAAATGAGATGGTATGTTTTACAGTATGAGCCTTTAAATGAGATGGTATGTTTTTACAGCCTTTAAATGAGACGTATGTTTATGAGCCTTTAAATGAGATGGTATGTTTTACAGTATGAGCCTTTAAATGAGATGTATGTTTTACAGTATGAGCCTTTTGTATGTTTTACAGTATGAGACTTTAAATGAGATGGTATGTTTTACAGTATGAGCCTTTAAATGAGACGTATGTTTTACAGTATGAGCCTTTAAATGAGATGGTATGTTTTACAGTATGAGACTTTAAATGAGATGGTATGTTTTACAGTATGTGCCTTTAAATGAGATGGTATGTTTTACAGTATGAGCCTTTAAATGAGACGTATGTTTTACAGTATGAGCCTTTAAATGGGACGTATGTTTTACAGTATGAGCCTTTAAATGAGACGTTTTTTTTTTATGGGCCTTTTGAGCGTATGTTTTACAGTATGAGCCTTTAAATGAGATGTTGTATGTTTTATTTTTTAATGAGATGGTATGTTTTACAGTATGAGCCTTTAAATGAGACGTATGTTTTACAGTATGAGCCTTTAAATGAGACGTATGTTTTACAGTATGTGCTTTAAATGAGGCGTTTTTTTTTAAAAAAGAGACCTTTTTAAAGAGGGGGTTTTTTTTTTTTTTTTTTTTTTTTTTACAGTATGAGACTTTAAATGAGACGTATGTTTTACAGTATGAGCCTTTAAATGAGACGTATGTTTTACAGTATGAGCCTTTAAATGAGACGTATGTTTTACAGTATGAGCCTTTAAATGAGATGGTATGTTTTACAGTATGAGCCTTTAAATGAGAGGTTTTTTTTAATGAGTTTAAATGGTATGTTTTACAGTATGCTTTAAATGAGACGTATGTTTTACAGTATGAGCCTTTAAATGAGATGGTATGTTTTACAGTATGAGCCTTTAAATGAGACGTATGTTTTACAGTATGAGACTTTAAATGAGACGTATGTTTTACAGTATGAGACTTTAAATGAGATGTGTATGTTTTACAGTATGAGACTTTAAATGAGATGGTATGTTTTACAGTATGAGACTTTAAATGAGATGGTATGTTTTACAGTATGAGACTTTAAATGAGATGGTATGTTTTACAGTATGAGCCTTTAAATGAGACGTATGTTTTACAGTATGAGCCTTTAAATGAGATGGTATGTTTTGTTTTTGTCTCAGTGGGAGCTGGAAGGAGAAAAAGTTTAAGGCGTATAACTTTGAGGCGATGGGCGTGGCTCCAGACTGCGGCCACCTGCATCCACTCATGAAGGTCCGGACACAGTTCAGACAGATCTTCCTGGAGATGGGGTGAGTTCACTGAAACTCTCCCTCACACCTCACCAGTAATCTGCCCTCAGTCTCATCGATTAATGATGCAATAAATAGTGATTCCACTTCTGTCAAATATACCTTCATTGTACCATCTGATACTGGTGGTCTGGATGAGACTGTCTGTGGGTAATTATTGAATAATTCTGAACAGGCAGAAGAGCCGACCCATGATGATTTATGCTCTTCTTTAATAGAGTGTTTAAACGTGAGTCTACTGTTCATTGTTTCTGTAATAATAATGTTTCCTGTAATAATGAAATTCAATCACAGGTTCACAGAAATGCCCACCAATAACTTCATCGAGAGCTCGTTCTGGAACTTTGATTCACTGTTTCAGCCGCAGCAGCACCCGGCCAGAGACCAGCACGACACCTTCTTCCTGTCTGGTGAGAAGAAGCCCGTCTCTGACTGGAGTCTGTGTGTACCAGCTGAAGCACATGTCTGCAGTCTGAACCCAGTGTTTGTGTTTGTTAGATCCTGCGCTGGCCCATGAGTTTCCCCTGGATTATCTGGAGAGAGTGAAGAAGGTTCATTCTGAGGGCGGTTATGGATCGCAGGGGTAAGACCAGCGAGACATCTAAAAATCTGTTAATGTGCAATAGCAGATTGTCTACATTTCTGTATTTGTAGATTTTTGTTATTGTAACATAACAATTTATCTAATAACAATTTTAGATACAAATATGACTGGAAGATTGAAGAGGCACAGAAGAATATTTTACGCACACACACCACAGCGGTCAGCGCTCGAATGCTGTACAAACTCGCACAGCAGGTGAGTGTGAACACATGAACACACACACAGTGTTCAGTACAGATTGTAAGCAGTGGTTTAGAGTGTCTTACTGGTCTTGTGTGTCTTTCAGGAGAAGTTCACACCAGTCAAGTACTTCTCCATCGACAGAGTTTTCCGTAATGAAACTCTGGACGCGACTCACCTGGCGGAGTTTCATCAGATCGAGGGTGTGGTGGCTGACTACGGTCTGACCCTGGGTGACCTCATGGGCATTCTGCACCAGTTCTTTACCAAACTAGGTATTTTATCATAATATAAGTTCTTAAAAACTTTCTCTGTATCTGAAACTGTAGAGCATAATGCTAACTACCACAGGGTCATGGGTTCGATCCCCAGCTCATTCATGAACAGGTAAAATGTACAGTGTACCTCAAATGCACCGTAAGTCACTTTGGATGAATGTAAATGTAGGATTATAAGACTGAATGTTGTGTAAAGGTTCTGTCTGAATCAGTTAGCCATTTTTAATATTTATGGTGGAATTCCTAAAGCATTTATTTTTAAATAAATTGCTTAGTACTGATGACCTTGAGTTTCATGATTATGATTTTATAATGTTTTATTTCAGGAATCACAAAACTGCGCTTCAAGCCGGCTTACAATCCTTACACTGAACCCAGCATGGAGGTGTTTAGCTACCATGAAGGTGAACCTCAGCAGCTTGTCACACACTGTGTTAATGAAGCTGTAATGTTTATAAAGAGAACCTGCTAACCAACGAACCTGTAACGACCAGAAGATGCACACTTTAAATTCACTCAAACGTCACGTCTTTAACTGTTTTGATTGTGTAAAATTTAGGATAAACCTTCTGTCTCCTGTGAATCTCTCAGGTTTGAAGAAGTGGGTGGAGGTGGGCAATTCTGGGGTCTTCAGACCTGAAATGCTGCTGCCTATGGGTCTGCCTGAGGGGGTGTCCGTCATCGCCTGGGGTCTGTCCTTAGAGAGGCAAGTCAACACACACACATCAGCTGTATGGATTTAACAGTTTTACCTTAATTCCTGAAATGATTTTCTTTCTCACTCTTCTTTAGACCTACCATGATCAAGTATGGAATTAACAACATCCGGGAGCTGGTGGGACACAAAGTCAATCTACAGATGGTGTACGACAGCCCTATATGCAGACTGGACTCTTAAATGATATTCACTCATCTCTGTACGCAGTGTAACTTATAGACAAAACGCATGGTTCATGGATTCATTTCTACAGTCTTTATTGTTACTGTGTAAGTCATCACACGCTGGACTGTGTTTTTCTGCTGGGGCTTTAGTTCAGAGGGATCATGTTGACACCAGAGAAGCAGAAGGTTCAAGTCAGGAGGATAGATTCTTCACATGTGTAATGTGCTGTTGATCTGTTACATCTCATAACCGATATGATGAATTGCTCAATGTCATATAGAATCCCTGCAGACCTCAGAGAATTGATTGGTTTTATTGTTTATTGATCTCTGATATCTTTCACATTTCACAATTTTAATCTGTGTATTAACTGCTTATTTCTCTCAATGCTTGTTCTCACAGCCTGTAATAAAATGAAAACTGTCCTTATACTGTAGAAATGATCAATTAAAATGTCTCAGATCACCATTCTGACTCCATCAGTGATCGTTTATTCTCAAACCAGGATTCATTTGTTGGAAATGAATTTGAGACCCATTTCCATGTTTGAAGACTAACATCTGATCTCAGCAGATCATGACGTCACTCAGTGTGTGTGTGTGTGTGTGTGTGTGTGCAGTTGTGAATACTCAAGAGGTTTAGATGAAGGTTGGACTGAGCTCTCTTCCCACTGCAAATCTTCCTCTTGGTTTCCAGGGTGTGACACTGTTGGTCTATGTGAATGTATGATATGGACCTTGTTAATCATTCTGACTTCTCACTGTGTTTCTGGATTTTCAGTGTTTTAAGCTCTCTGCTGTCTTTTACTCTGAGCTGCTCTTAGTTTATTTGGCCTCAAGCATCTCATTTTATTGTCTTACTGGAGTCAAATTGCATCATGTTTCTCTGAATGTTCTCATCTAAGAGAAATACATTTCTTGCTGACATTGATTGTAAATGTTCTTTTACATAATTGGTAGGAAATGTTACTCAGGTTTTGAATCTGGAGCAGAAGTGTTTTGATTCAGTTTGATTATTTGGACACAGCGCTGACGTGAGAGGGCAGCCGGTTTGTTTGCCAGTGTTGCATCATAAGTCTCTTGCCTCAATGGTTTTCTGTTGGGGGAGGATGAGAAAAGTCTTTGTGAAGGATTACAGCTTGTTAACTTAAATGGTGTAACAGTGTCTTAAGTGGCCGGGTCAAGGTAATGCCCTGACGTTTAGAAATAACCTGTCTGAGATCAGTCTTACTCCAGCCACTGCTCATGTTTACTACTTGCCTGATGTCATTTTAAACCACTGTGTATGGCAATCGGTTTAGAATAATTAATAACCAAATATTAACTAAACTCTATGACCATATTATAAATATTCTGACAATACAACAGTTTTATGCAGGCAGGCTACAGTTTTCTGTATTGTTAGTAAATGTATTATTTTTATTATATATATATTCAGTAATGTGGGGTTATCACAGTTCTTTATTTACAGAAATCGTAACCAGTTAAATCTTGTAAACCGAGCGTTTGAGTTAAAGGCCTGAAGTAAAGGAGATTACAGTCCCATGTGGTCTTTGATCACCAAACTGCAGGCAAACCAAAATATCCAAAGATTCATTATACTGCACAGCTAATGTTTACATCAAAGCCTGAAAACAAATCCAGTATTCACACTGGATGATTCAGTATCATCTCGACATCTAGATCCAGAATTCACATTCAAATAAATCAACAGTTTCCAAAAGGCCTTATCTCAATCATCCAATAAGATTATTGATCCGTTCAGTGCTGTTCATTTCACTTTAGGCTTCTTTCCAAATAATGTCCCGTTTTATCCTTCATCCTGCTCTTCTCTGATTTCCAAGAGACTGAGTTCTGTAAAGTGACGCTCCTCTGAGACCATCAGACACTGACAAGATTTTTCTGTTTATTTGTGCTGGCATGGACAGTCTAGACTCGCGTCATTAATGCAGAATGTAACGCCGGGCATTTGAAGTTCTGAGCACAAGCCCTTTTTTTCATATTAATCCTTCTTTTGGGGATAACTTGTGATGATGTGCAGCAATGCTTATAACACAGCTTCTCTAATCGTCTTACACAACTGGAAAAGTAATATGACTCAACAATTCATCCTCTGCATTTCCCAATGACCTTTCTGAGCCCAAAACTGGCAATATACGTTACGGAAGAGGCTTTCAAATGAGCTGTAACAGGATGCTTTGGTGTTCCACATGGATATGTTCTGCGGTCTCAGTAGTTTACTGGTAGAGAATGGCACTAGGAATATCATAGGAAGGATCATGGGTTTGATTCCCAGGGAATGGGGACAGTGAAAGTCACTTTGGAGAAAGTTGTTGTATAAATGTTATTGCTTCATATTCAGGTTATGAATAAACACTTTAGTCCACTCTGAATCTCTTTCCTCATGGTTTACAGTAAGCAGCCGTATGTTTCTCCTTCCCTTTACCATTTCCTCATCTGTTCTCAGATGTCTGGTGGGAGGGTGGCAGCTGCTCCAGGACTGTTGGGAACAGACGAGCTGTTGATGGAGCTGTTGGTGGGGAAGAAGGAGGGGATGTAGGGGATAGCAGCGAGCAGCAGAGGGCTGAGCTGGGGGCTGTCGTCTGAGGGTACGGGGATGACCACATCATCCTGGTCCCACACATGGAAGGCATTGGAATGGGAGAGAGACAGAGCTGTGGGTAGATGACTGGGTCTGATGCTGCTCAAATCACCATCTTTCTCACCATCTTCATCATTCGGGCCGAGCACACAGTCTGTCATAAGAGGAAAGAGCGGTTTGTTTACTGTACAGGACAACAGGGACAATTGTAACACTCAGTAACAGTAATAACTTAATACACAATCTCACAGTGGCCATGTCAGGTGTGTACAAGCACAAACCAAACCAAAGATGACTCCAAACCATGAGTTGGCTGCAATATGATTTCTATCCAGATGAGTGTAACGACTGTTCCTAGACCAGCAGAAATGAGGGTCCAGAGCGTGAAGATGCTTTTACCTTAACTGACAAAAGTCTGAATCTGGGGTCGATCTTAAATCCATAATAAAATCACTGATCTTCTAATCCATTTACAAAATGCCACTTTGGGGTTTAATGTTTTAAAGATAAACTTGTTTGTCTTGCTGTGTGTCACTATCAGATCATCAGGATGTGTTCAGGAATATAAAGGTTTTATATACGCCTCGTTCTGGTGATTTTCTGTTTGAATGTGTATACCATTAGGTCTGATTAAACAGCATTTAGTCCGTGTGTTTTATTGTGAAATGATTTACAGTACAATAACAGTCATTTCCTCAATGTGAGATTTTCAGGAGTGATTTTCTAAATGGTAGAGATCATTCTCCCTGTGTTGGCAGGATGAATCGTTAAGTATGAGACTAACACACACACACATACCTGAACTTTTCAGCTTTAGGTAAAGGCTGATGTATGTCTTACCTGCCACATCATTCGCCAGGTCTTTGATTAGATGTCCCACTATCGCATAGGCGACTGCAACTATAACCAGTGCGGCCATTAGCAGGTACAAGACCCCCTTTGGTAAGGGTATGAGGTCTCGGTTCACAGGTTTGTAGTCTTTAAACATGGGCTCCTCGTTTGGAAAGGAGTACTGAAAGGCATGACCAGCCTTGTCTGTGAAGTTGAAAGTGGTCACGTTGAGAGAATTCATCCTCTTTCAACAGCAGATCCTCACAAACTTTTCCACATGCATCTCCTTCCTCTCACAGCTTTGCTCTGTGTGTACTCAAATCAAATCAATAACTCAACTTGGTCACTGTATGTTCATGCAGTTGTCCCATAAGCTGGATCTTATCTGAAGACTCATTTCGAGGTTTCCTCTTTCTTTCTTTTCTCTTCTTCTGGATGGAGTCAGAAGTGTCTGTGAGTCGCCTGTGCCGCGCATGCGCAGACGCCTGTGCGCTGTCCGCGGTGCTGAAGTCTGAAGGCGCTTCATCAGCTCGACCGCCCACTTTCCGCCCGGTTTAATCCAGATCAACACTGATCCAGATCAACACTGATCCAGCCTCCGAGGAGCTGCTGGAGGTTGCCGTGCTGGTCACGTCTGACGTCCCTTAATTCAAGCTCAGTTCCGCGAAGATGGTGATCCTCTAATAATACCTGTTTTCCATTTCACTCATGTGACTCTCGTTTACTCGACTAATCCCAGTCCAGCATGTTTAATGGGTCAACACGCCAGTTACACAGTCACTTCTGTAATAAAAGATATTGTGCTGATTCTCCATTCACAGTATTGCTAAAAGACATGCTTCACATAAGCTGTCAACTTGTCATGCATGTCTGCTATTAATATTGGAAACAAATAGAGCATTTGTTTGGATTTATATACTTTATATAATCTGATGCAGTTTTATGTAAACATCATTTAAGATGTAAATGTGTCTTACTGTAAATACAATGTAAAGGGACACATGCCTGTTACAGTTGGCAAATAAACACATCACAACAGGTGCCAAACATTACATAAACCTCTTCACTGTTTGTTGGCAGCGAGTTCAGAGAGGATTCAGTCTTGATCTTTGATCTTGATTCATGGAATCCTTCAGTTTTAACTCTACACTTAATCAAGAGCCTTCAAATCACTAGTTTTATGTTGACTATATAGTGAACTTTGTGTTTAGCTAACATAGGATTAAGTATTCTCTCCTAATAGATAAACACTATTTCTTTTAGAGTCTTTTAGACTGTTTTTAATGTCCCCCATCAACCATATGTGTTATAGAAAGTTCTGCTGGGATATAGTGAAATACATTTTAAGTAACAGCTAAGCTATCCGTATTCCACTTATATAACAGTTTGCGCTTGTGTTTTGTTGGGGATTTGTTGATTTCCTAATGGCCCGCTTTAAAATCAGCACGGCTTGAGAGAAGACTATGAACCGTCCGTGTAAGTGCTTCTGTTTTATCTGCTCATTGTATTTTCCTGATGGATTCCCTCCAAGCCAAAGCAAAGTGGGGGCAATGCTAAACAGAGATAATCGCTCTGGGGTCAGTGGGCAGCAGGAACAGTGTGTCCAAATCTCAAAAGATCCAGTTACATAGACCTCTGCAATAATAGCCATAAGAATACATGTGCAAGAGCGGCACTTATAACAGGTAACCACAGACAAAGCTACTGCTCTCAAGAAACACAAAGGAAATCAACAATTAAACATCATCCTGGCTTTAAAATATGATCATCATTGCATGTTACTGTATAGATGCACATGTGACAACTTACCCCATTATAAATGTGAACCCGACAGTTACCCTTGTCCTGGAAACACAGGTCAACTTTTTATTAAAATGTACCCTCATTATATGGTTCCTCTGCCTGAATGTTTTCAGTTAGGTAACTGTTAAAGAAAACAAGCCTTAATGCATGTCAGCCTTTTAGTCAAAAACTTTAGATACAGCCTCTGAGATATTGTCCTGGTCTCCCCTAAATGATTTTTTCCCTTCATAGTACTGGAACATTGTGTGTGTTTTGTGATAAGGTGAACAGATGCTGAGCGTTCATCATATCTGATTCTCTGATTTTGTCTCTCCAGACATCAGTGGATTGACATTACACCCTCACAACATCCTGTTCTCCTCTGTATCTCTCACATGAAATCTGGCACCTGAATTGACTTTGAACGTTTGTCTCCCTATTTTTGCCCCTGTTGTTGTCTCCAATAATATTTCAATATTATTTATATACCAGTGTTATTTATAATTATATTATCCAATATTATTTTATTTATAACCTATAAAACAAGTAGATAAATTGACTTCATAGGACTTTTAATTATGTAAAGTCTTGCATGCAATTATTGCATTATTGTGCCGTGCATGCATTTTATGAACTTTATGGTGCAGATTCAGGTCATGAAAGTTGAACAGGTTAGGTTTTGTGTGCAGATGTTGTAGTTTTGCTCATGCATGTCCCCGCTGCCTGTGTAACGGTGAGGATTATCTCTGCCCTCTGACACTCATTCATCTCATTATTACAGTCCATTGTGTCCTGCAGCAGGCCTGAGTTTATTTCCATTTGCAGATTACTGCTCAGATGCTGACCTGAGACAGCAGTGCAAACCTCCAGCTTCTGTCTCCATTAAAGCCACTCATGATGGAGTGCAAACTCAAGACTGATGTGAGGGAGCCTAATTGACTTTATAATAATAAGTGATAACTAAATAAAAACTATTACTATTACACTTTATTATAGTAAAGCACTTTCTGTAAGATAATATTCAACTATTAAAGTTTTCAGAACAGCCGACTAAGAACAGAGCAGCTGTAGAAACCTCAATGCATTTAAACCATTCATTAACAGCTGTCGATCAAATCTAATAATATATGTAAATATAAGTCATGTTTAATATGTGCAATCATTAAAAAATGAACTTTTATTAAAAAAAAAAACAAACAACAAGCTGCTGGCGCTGCGCGTGCACGTCGCTTGCGTCACGCGGAGGGAGACGCGCGTGAACGTAAACAGCTGCGGCAAACCTTCATAATAAACCTCACGTTGATTAAATTCGTGATATAATTGATAAATGAATATAAATGTATATTGTTTAAAGACTTCACACAAACACGAAAACCACCGGAGAGAGGAAGTAAGAGAAATATAATCATACACGTCCGCTTAGCAACGAGCCAGTTACGTCATGAGCATACATGCTAACATGAAACATAATGTAAGAGCACACTGAAGATAAAGTTCACAAACCGGCTATAAAATGCCTTGTTATTATTAATAGTTCACAAAAGGATTGTTTGTTTATTGTTTTGGACATGTATGGTGAGAATATCATAATAATAATTGAAGTACGTTGGAGTAACATGTAAATGTGATGATAAATGAATATGATAATCATTCAGTAGTGAATTATAAAGTATCATGACATGTCCTTCTGATGCCATTATATGTAAATCTCTCTTCTCTGTGTAACTTGTTGATGTAGGTCATGACTCAGCAGTTGTTTGGAAAGTTAGGCTCAGTTACATTACAGTCAACACCCAAAGCCGGTCATCACCATGTATCAGCACAGGTAGATGTGAAACCGGTCTGATGTTTGATAATAATGTGTCACGGTCTGATAAGTGATCTGGCACTGCTGGTATATTTGTGTCAATGCAGGTGTCAGATGAGGGTCAAAGCTCAACAGGTGAAACTCTGTCATTTGTGGCTCTGGATGAGAGCGGTGAGCAGCAGAGGTGAGCCAGAAAACACAATGATGATTTTATTGTGTTTTATTATTGTGTTTATCATCTGATAATGATTGTAATCATCTCTCACACTGGCAGTGAGGACTCTGGAGTCTGTGTTTCAAAAGCCTCAGCCAGCAGTTCTCCTGTCAGTAGTGCTGCAGAAGATGCTGGCGTGCTGTCTCCCACAAATTGTAGAATAGATGCGATAGGAAAGAGAGCACAGGACCTTATAGAGAGCATCAATGAGAGACGGGCCATGGACCAGCATGTGATGGACAGCTATGAGGAAAAACTTATTAAAAAGGTATTCAGCAGTACATCAGAGGCCAAGAAATATTCCAGAATTCCAATGCTATCTAAACATATGTCTGAAATGTAATATTGCTGTTGAATATTTATTGAACAACGTATATGCAACATTTGATAGGTTTTTAAACAAATCTGGTTTAAAGTGTAAATCTGAATCTAAACGAGGAGCTAAGAGAGTTTATATAACTGTATGCCCTGCAGAATCTAGAATATGTTAATTATTTAATGTTAAAATCTTCTCCTGATTCATCTTTTTACACTGAGGAGAACTGAGAGACTCATACACATCTTATTACAAAAGATACAAACATTCCCTGATGCTCAAGTAGGCGACATTAAGAGACAACTTTAAAACATGATGATCGTGCCAACTGCCTCTTTTTTTAATAATCATCAATTTTTCAGATTGTGCAGGGCGCATATTTAAGTGTTTGATTCAAACTGTAAGTGTATACACACCATCTCTTGTGTGTATTGTGCAGGTGAGAGAGATGTGTGAGCAGGTGAAAGAGCAGATGTTTGAGTATTATGAACAGCAGAGTCAGGACATGCAGGCCAGCATCACTGACCTGTCTGAGGTGCTGGAGAGAAGCACTCAGCTCAGTATGGAGCTCCAGGAAGCCAGTCAGACCCTGGAAGCCATTAATAAAGGCCTGAGGCAGAACACAGAGTTGTAGATGTTCAGCATAGCCCAGCTGTGCTCTTACAGACACTGGAGCATTACTGCAGTCTGTAGAAGTGATTCAGTAGCAGAGACATTAAAAACAGAAGCAGCAATATTTGATTCTTTCCTTTGTTCCATATTAAACTTTTAAAACAGGTTGTTAAGATGATTTTTTTGTTGAAGCTGATATATATTAGATATAGAGATACAGAGAGACATATTCTGAAGTTAATTAGTGTAATATTTATATTTTATGTATGAAAAATATTTGTTTCTTTCAGTATTTGAAATAAAATGTTGGTGCATTACATTATGTAAAGCCCTTTCACTGTTATTGTGTTTGAACCTGCAACCTCACTTGCATAATAGAATCATGTTTTCCTCAATAACTAACATTTGCGCTTGTAGGATTAAAGGTTTTTCCCTCAAGCATTAGATATTGAAAACTCATTTAATTTGTTGTCAATTCTCTTTATGGATCTTACAGTGCAAATGAGCTGTTGCCTAAATATAGACGGCAAGATACAACACCATCACAGAACAGATTTAATAACTCCCTGAAGCCTTTCAGCACAGTTTAGAACAGACATATAGACTTCACAGCAGCTGTGGTGGTAATGATGATAATGGAGCACTGTGGGATTACGATTAAAAAGCAGCAGCATTCAGTGTGTATAATGAGTCCAGTGAGGAGCTGTAGAGACAGCAGTTCATTTCTCCACAGTGAAGGACTTCAGTGACGGCTCTGCCCTGGATCAGAGCAGGAACATCCTACAAACGTACCTACAGAAGAAGACAATACTAAGTGTTCAGTGACATGCAATCAAAAATGTCAGATATCATGTGGAAACCAGGAAGTTCTTGGTATTAAAAATCAGATTCATTTCAAAACGTCACAGTGAGAGTGTTGACAGGTTCATCACATGATGATGTGACACTCGTCTGCAGTGCATGTCTCAGGCTGTCTGAAGATCTCCAGATCTTCACCATGAGAGTGTCTCTTCACATCTTCTCTGGAGCAGCTCTGTGAAAGCAGATCACCGTATATGAACCATAAAGAGATGATTATGTACTTCATATCAGCTCATCTCAGTAGTGTGTCATACATCATCAATCACACTGGTGTTTAGTGTTACTGTACGTACTGTACATGAACTCATCTGCGCATGCGCAGAGCTTGTTTAATTCTCCCGCCTGTCACGTCATCACATCTGTCTGACTGGATGTCTTCACGCAGCGCGATGCGTTTCAAAGTGTAATATTAATGTCATTTTATCACGAAAACAAGTTAAATGTGCTTTACAATCGTTTGTGTACGACAATAACGAGAGGACGTGTTGGAAAATTGACACTGACGTCGTTGGTTTATTATCTTTAATAGGGATACAACTTCTAAAAGAGCAGCTGTCCAATCTGTCCAATCCTGTGAGCGCGGGGATGACGTCACAGCGCGCTATGTGTCGGTGTTTATGATGGTAAGTGGAGACGAACAGCATGAAGAGATCAAGAAGAGATCATGAAGAGATCATAAAGAGATCAAGAAGAGATCATGAAGAGATCAAGAAGAGATCAAGAAGAGATCATGAAGAGATCAAGAAGAGATCAAGAAGAGATCATGAAGAGATCAAGAAGAGATCATGAAGAGATGAAGAGATCATGAAGAGATCAAGAAGAGATCATGAAGAGATCAAGAAGAGATCAAGAAGAGATCAAGAAGCAATCTCCTCCACTCACCTCCAGGTACTTCACATCATCCACAACAGTCATGCCTGTGGAAGAAGCCTACAGGGAGAATCGCTCAGTCTTAAGAATGGACAGATCCATCATGTCTGATTCCAATATGAAACTACATGTTTCCACTGTCACATCTGCCCCACGCCACACAGACATCAGACAGGTGGGTTTGTGAGCCTGGGTTGAGGACAGCTGTGAGAATGAAGAAACATCCACAGCTTCTGTCACCCATAAATGAAACAGATTTTAAATTTGTGTTTAAATGGAGTTAGATGACAGATTTAGTCTGTATATTCTGTAGTGAATTCAGTCGTTTAAGAGATCAATAGCACCCCCGTGGGGACACAGATGGTAAGTGGCAAAGAACCGTGAACACATTGAAAAACCTCATGACAAAACTTATGTCCATATGAAAGCATAATTTAACTCAGCCACATACTGATATAATGTAAACCCCAAAAGCACTGGTGTTGTGATGAATCAGACAGGAGCTGAGCCTGTATGTGTGACTGTTTATGAAGTTGTTTCTAACTATTTCTAAATCTTGATCTAATATCGAAGTACCCTTCAAAATTGACATTTAACAAAACTTTCATGGTAATCTCAGCCTCGGGTTGCATGCAAAATGACTGTACACTCATGACCGAATGGAGCTGCTCTCCACTCTTTCCACCTTATGTGTGATGAGGCCATACACAGCTCGTTTTCAAGATCAAATTGTGTGTAATGCATAGTGATCGTAAAATATGTGTTTTTGGTATGGGAGGGGCATATTTTGAGTTTTGGTATTTGGGCTAGAATTTTTCATATTTATTTTGTGAAAGGGTTGCGAAAACATGGCAACCCTGAAATACTATATATATATATATATATATATATATATATATATACACACACACGCACACACACAAAAGGTCTTTGCATTGGCCTTGTAAATAAACTGAATATTTGGTTTTGATTACTATTATATCTGCAAAACAATTTTTTTACAGATTTGCTATATAATTTAATTTAAAGCAAATGTTGACTAGCTGCTGCTCGCCCAACCCTCAAGAAGCAGCAGCAGTCTAATATAAGCCTTCCTTATAGTCGGTGTATTATGCTGATGCTTTTTTGATCATATCTGTCCATTAATCCCTTTTCTTTTATGATTTTTCCTTACATAGCTTAGATCTTGATTTTATTGGTAGGAGCTGAACACTCCATTTCTCTTGACAGTACATTATTATATGTTTAGCTTCATGCTAACAATCATAAGGGACAATGGAACAATGTTCCCTGTGATTTTCAATAGATATTGCTTACAGGAAGCCATTAGCAGTGTTTGTTGTGAGTTTAAAAATGAAACTTTGCAATCTAAAACAGAAACTAAGAGGCAGTGATGTACAGCAGTACTTCATAACTTTGCATTGTAAAAAATTGCACAAACTTGACCTGCAGGAAAAGTACATTATACAAAGTATTTTATTACAGAATGCAGCAGTAGACTAACCAGAATCAAGAATTTCAAAGAGCCGTAAAAACATGAAGATATCAAATATAACAGAATGAAGTTATGTGAACATAGTTATGAACATAGTTTAATGAACATAGTTATGCTCCATTAGAGCATTGTGGCCCATTATTATATAGGCCACAATGTTTTTTCAAGACGAGTGAACAAATCAGTTTAGGGCATCGCAAAATCAAGAAAAATCAATTTTAGTATGTTAAAGCTTAATGTTTCAATAGCATTGTGGAAAAGAAATAAAACTTTTTTACAGATCAGTGTAGATTAAATGTCAGCATCCACTAATCTTTCTTAATGACTTGTGCTTGAGAATTCATAATAATTTGAAATAATTCAGATAAAACTCTTTATTTTAGATAGAAATCTTAACTAGGTCCTGTCTACCTTATCTGGGTATATAAACTTGCAACATATAAACAGTAAATAAACACAAACAGCAGTACTTTTTATTTTTAATACTTAAGTACAGTAAAAATCAAGTACATTTGTCAAGTACTTTATCTCAAATAAAATTGAATCTATTTTACTTTACTCAAGTAGGCCTACTTGATTTATGTATTTCTTGTAGCAGCTCATTCTGATGTTGTAGCAGCTCATTCTGATGTTGTAGCAGCTGATTCAGATGTTGTAGCAGCTGATTATTATGTTGTAGCAGCTGATTCTGAGGTTGTTGTCCTGGCTTCACTAGTTCTTTGTTTTTTGGTGAGGCTGGACAAACGGCATCTTTGTCAATAGGCTCTTCCGGTTTGAGTTCTTCCCCCACAGCCTCCAAACCTTCAGACAACTCCAAGTTAGACACAACGCCAAGATCCAATGTCACACCTGAGCTAAACTTTTTAAACAGTTCTTTGTAGTTTTTTTGTAATTCTAACATTTGCCTTTTCAGCTGGTCAATCTCGTTTCTATTCTCTGATGTTTCATCATGTTGTGTGTGTTCTAAGTTACTGTTGCCAAGACCTTCATATCTGGGCATCTCACTTTCTCCTCTTTGTCCCTGATAATGATGTTCTCCACTCTTTCTGTTTACACTATTCAAGGCAAATTTGTTTTTGACTGTTGAATATTCATGTTCTCTTGGTTGCTCGTTCACATTTTGGTACATAGTCTTTGTGTAACAGTACCTATAATTTGTCTCTCATCATGCTGTTGATCTTCTGCAGAAAACGAGAGATCTGATTGTGATTGTATTGGTCTTTGTTATTGAACACATGGTATCTTTTACCACATATCTGAAGTATTTTCTGTAAGTTTGGGTGGATATTTTTTATATATTCTTCAATGGACTTTCCCTCCAGATCATCTCCTCTGGTGAAGAGCAACAGCATGTGTTTGTGAGCTTTACTCCCAAGTTCTTTAAGAATATTCATTAGTGTGTTTATCTCTTCATCTGTAAACCTGCCAATGGGCAACACCAGGAGAAAGACATGAGGTCCAGGATGGCACATGTCAAAACATCTTATGATCTCCTGCTTGATTTCAGTGTCAGACAAAGAATCAGGCCATCCAGGAGTGTCCACCACTGTGATGTTTTGATTGTCTACAGTGGATGAGTGTTTTGAACAGGTCTGGGTTACTCGCTCTGTGTGGGCTGCTGTGAGGAACTGGTGAGAACCCAGAAGAGTGTTTCCTGATGAACTCTTGCCTGCTCCCTGTTTACCCAGCAGAACAATTCTCACCTCATCCATTCTAGCTCTCAGCTGATAAGAGTTAAAAACACTTCTGTGAAAAAAGTTGACAAACACAATCAAATAGACAGTTTTGACTATAATACCCTATAATACTGTAACCTTTTCCGTAAATGAATTGTTAAAGTACCTGATTTGTTTCAGTCCAGTCTCACTTTCTGATTCTGTTAAAATGACAGATGAATTTATTCTCTTGTGCAGACCTCTCACAAGATGCTCCGCCTCTATTTGAATGATGTCACAGTTTGTCAAGAGCCCCATCTGCAGGAGCTCATCTAACAAAACCAGCTTTTTGATATTTAATTTCACTTTCAGTTTTTTCTCTAAAATAGTGCAACACGGAAAGCTGTGAAATAATCTTGAATAATAGACAACATTCAAGTTTGCTTCCTATATAAACATTTCTGAGTAATGACATGTGTGCAGTTATATTTAATCCTGCTTTCTTCTAACACATGACTTCTAACACACGACTGAATTGATTTTAAAATAGGAGGTATGTCCATAATCACTATCTGTTCTCTAGATAATGACTACTGTATATCAGGCCATTTTGTTGAAAATTTTGATCATTTAGCATTTTGAAATGATGATAAACTGAAGACGGTTAATCATATCTCCTGATGGCACTAGTGTGCTCAATAATCCCTGTGTGTATATACAGATAGTTTCACCAACATAAAGCAAATGACACTGACAAATAATGTAAATGACGCATGTGATCTTGTAGGTAATCTGTTGTCTAATCTGTCTGAGATGGATGTGAGGATGTGTGAATGATTTACACTTACAGTTATGACAAGGAATGTAGCTGTCTGCATAGACAAGTTTATTTCTCAAACTGGAACTCCAGGAAAAGACACAATGTGGTAAATCTTTAAATTCATGTGTAAATTGGCACATATGTAGCAGTTATATGTAAAGCGATAGCAGTTCATATGTAAACCCTGCTGGAAATCTTTTCTACTATTTCTACTGACTTTTTTACTGTTCAAACTATATAGTCCATCCCCAAATCCTCACCCTACCCCTAAACCTAACCCTCAGAGGAAACTTTTTACATTTTAAAAAGCATAATTTAGTATGTTACTTCAGTTCATGGTGTGTGAGTGTAATTTTTTTGTTAATGTTAAATGTTTGGCGCCCCCAAAAGCACACCCTTCAGTGCACACCCTTCAGCGAACACTCTTTAGTGAACACCCTTCAGAAGACATTTTAAAGTTTAGCAGGAAGAGAAAAACTCATTACTTGTGTTTTGTCATACTGTTAGATGCTTTTACTCAACCCAAGCAGGTGAAAGAAGGTGAAAGAAGATCACCACTTACATATGATCAGGATAAGAACAATACTGAAACTTGTGAATGATAGAATCAGGAGACACATTATCTGAGAGCATCAGTTATAGACAAAATTATCTTTTAGTTAAAAGTAGCAGTAGGTGGTCAAACTACTTTATTACTTTTCCTTTACTGAAAATTGTTGACATATCGTTACAGTATTTCAATTGTTTCACTTTTGAAATGACATATAGGCTGATGCCAAGATGTCTAAACCCAAAAAAGTGCCTCTTCCTGGAAAACAACAGACTTAAATGTTACGGTTTAATCAATTTGGTTGCACATGTCATTTTAATTCAACTTAATAATCAACAAACAAATAAATCAAATTCAACTTACTCTTTGTAATCTTGACTGGTGTGGAGTTGAGGTAACTTAAGAAATAGTTAATTTTTATACCAGTCAGGATTTAAAATATTAAGTTAAAATGACTTGTATAGCCAAGTTGATTAAACTTAAAAATTTATGGCAGCAAAGTTTTTTTTACAGTGTAGAGACAATCAAGAATTTTAAACATTATTTACATTTACATTTATTCATTTAGCAGACGCTTTTATCCAAAGTGACTTACAAGTGCGGAATACAACAAGCGAGTCAACCTGAAGAGGCAACTAGACACAATAAGTGCTCACAATACAAGTTTCAGACAGTGCTCAGAGTATCATATTTTCAACATTCTTAGTGACCCAAAAGTAGTAAACTTTGACTACATTTATTTCAGAAGCATTTTGCCTGCACACCATGATACAATTTATCTGACAAAGATATGTTACATGATTTATTCCAGATTTCTTGTTTTATTCTAGATTTTATGATTTTTGGTAATTAGAGAGTTAGACTTGTAATCATAAAATTGCCAGTTGTACGTGAAAAGGGCACTATATCCCCAGTTGCTCCCTGGGTACCGCAGTGCTGCCCCCTGCACTACTCGCTTCTCCAGTTTGTGTGCACCAACTGGATGGGTTAAATATGAAGAGTATGCGAGCAAACATATGATCAGGATAAGAACAATACTGAAAATTGTGAGAGGCAGAACCAGACACATTATCTGAGGGCATCAGTTATGGTGTTGTTGTGTTTGTGTCCTGGAGAATACAGCCTCAGCAGAATAACAAAAACAACTGACAGCAGATCAAACCAAACGAAAATGGTTGTGAGGGTCTAAATTCTTGTTTGACAACATTCAAATGTTGAACATTCCTGTACTGAAAATTGTTGACATATTATTACAGTATTTAAATTGTTTCACTTGTGAGGCTGATGCCAAGATGTCTAAACCCAAAGAGTGCCACTTCCTGGAAAACAACAGTCTCCTTCACTTGAACTTGTATCTCCATCTCAGACAGCGCATCTCAATGAATGAAGATTCTTTCCCAATAAAGATTCTTTCCCTCTCAGCTCAGAGAACCCTAAATCTCACCTAAAAACTGGAGAAGACCACATTCTGCCACATGGATAAAGAATTTCTGAACATTCATGTCTGGTCTCATTTGAAATGCCTCGGTGCAACATTTGAAACAATCTCATCCCTACACAGTAGAGCTTATCATAACAAAGATTTGAGAGTCTGAGAATATTCTCTTTACTGTTAAGGGGTGTGCCCTCCATGGGGTCTTTCATGCAAAAGTCCTTTGGTAGCCTGAACAGGTCTAAGGTTCTTTTCAACTTAAATAACAATTGATCAGATAATGTCTCCCTGTATCTGGGCATTTAAGATATTTCATGTTCTTTGTCAAACACAACATGTATTTGTCTTTTGTGAGGTGTGCATTTTAAACAAATCATTGAGTATCTGATATTGTGTACATGCAGTCTTTGAAACATTTAGCAGGCAAATATATTGGCAATGTTCTCCTGCTGAAATAAATTGAGTGAAGGTTGATGTTTCCACAAATTTACCACCAGAGGCAGTGCACACTAGATTTCTGACTGTCTACTTAATTATATTTTAGTTGTATGTGGTTACACTTCTATGGGGCTAGATAAAACACTGGAAATATTGGCAAGCATAGAGCAGCAAATTTCAGAGTTAGCCTTTTAACTTCTGAATAATTCTTGGTGTTTAGCTAAGTTGTACCTAATAAGCTGACTGTTGGGGGCTAGATTTATATTGCCAGCCATGTAAAACTCTAAGTGTCAGATGACGGAATACCAGCTTCAGATTGTTTCATTCATTGTTACACATAAAAAGCAAGTCCTGTCCAAACCCAGTCATAGATCTATTCATAGATCCAGTCAAAGAGGTATTTTAGTAGGTTTAAATTGTCAAGTCAAGGCTCGTATATACTGACCCAGTAGCATATCTTGAAAACTAGAGACAATCTAGAGACAATCTTCAACATTATTTTCAACATCCTTAGTGACCCAAAAGTAGTAAACTTTACATTTATTTCAGAAGCATTTTGCCTGCAAACCATGATACAATTTATCTGACAAAGATATGTTACATGATTTATTCCAGATTTCTTGGTGATTTTTGGTGATTAGAGAGTTAGACTGAAAGTTTTCAGTTGTACTTGAAATAGGCACTATATCCCCAGTTGCTCTGTGGGTACCGCAGTGCTGCCCTCTGCTCTGTGTGTGTGTTCACAACTCACTACTCCAGTGTGTGTGCACTAACTGGATGGGTTAAATACAGATGACAAATTGTGAGTATGGGTCTCCATACTTGGCCTGCACATCTTCTGAAACTTTCAGCAAAATATGAGGAGTATGAGAGCAAACATATGATCAGGATAAGAACAATACTGAAAATTGTGAGAGGCAGAACCAGACACATTATCTGAGGGCATCAGTTATGGTGTTGTTGTGTTTGTGTCCTGGAGAATACAGCCTCAGCAGAATAACAAAAACAACTGACAGCAGATCAAACCAAACGAAAATGGTTGTGAGGGTCTAAATTCTTGTTTGACAACATTCAAATGTTGGACGTTCCTTTACTGAAAATTGTTGACATATTATTACAGTATTTAAATTGTTTCACTTGTGAGGCTGATGCCAAGATGTCTAAACCTAAAGAGTGACACTTCCTGGACAACAACAGACACTTGTATCTCCCTCAGTTTTTTCCCTCAGGCTATAATAAGTCTGAACAATTAAAGCTCTCATACCTCCATACTGCCCAACACACCTGTATATTTCTAAATAACATCCCGAATTGTACATCTGTACATAATCATAATCTGTACACCTGTAAATAATATTGTAAATAACATATCTGTGCAACAACTTTTCTGTAAATTCACAAAACTACTTATAGTGCTGCATTTTATTGTATTATATAACTGTTTTTCTTATTTTAATTCCACACTGGAAGCTCCTGTCACCAAGACAAATTCATTGTGTGTGTAAACATACTTGACAATAAAACTTTCTATTCTATTCCATCTCAGACAGCACATCTCAATGAATGAAGACTTAATTCACACCTCACCATTGTAGTTCACTGTTGCCAGATTGGACGGCTTCCCACCAAACTGGGCTTTTGGTCACATCCGACTGGAAAAATACATTGGGTGGTTTGATAAAATTTGGGCAGGTGTTTTACACAGACATGTTATTTATACATTTTCCATTAAAATGAAATTTACAATAAAGTATTATATATAGAAAATACAGATATGTGCAGACAGTAAAGACAAGTGCAAAACAACCAGTACATAATACTACAGAACAGACAGTAGTCTACACTGCAGCACAGTAAGTGCACATGAGTTACGATGAGTTATGAGCAGCTAAGGGTACTTGACCTCACACAAGCCTAGCATATTCTTCTCCTCTCTGGATGCAGAACTGGGTACCACATTTATGAACCAACTGGAGGAAAGTGGGTGAGCTTCTGAAGTGAAGGAGAGAATCTCACTGCATTGTATGGATTTTCTGAAAGAACTTGTAAAGCAGTACCAATTGTGCTTTCATGAATTGGAGTGATGAGGCCTTGATTCCAAGTGCTGGGAAATACACCCGCACTAAGAATGATTTTAGTTTAAGTTTAAGAATGACCGGTATGAATTTCTGATCTGTGCATGTAATCATCTTGTTTAGAATGTCATCAATACTGCATGTTTTGGGCTTTAAGTGCTCATATATTATTGTATAGAAAACACAGATTGTTGTAGAAAGAGGTTTGTTCATGGTTTTTGTTTACATTACTAAAGAGGCTGGAGAAGTGGTTTATCCACACATCTCCATTCTGGATGGTAATTCTTCTTGGTTAGATTTGTTTAGTGCATTCCAACGTTCCCAAAAGTGATTTGATTCAAAAGACTGTTCTTTTATTCTTATTTGTATATTTTGTTTTCTTCATCCTTAGGTATTATATTGTTTGGTTTTCTCATAGTATATTTGGCGTGTGTTTACATCAGCATCTCATGTTTCTGTTTTGATGAAGTTTTCACTTTTCTAAGGTTTTTGCACTTATTGTCAAAACATCTAATTCTTTCATTTCTTTTGGTTGGTGGTTTTTAGGTTAGATAATGTTGCACATATTGCAGATATTTGGTTTATTCTGTCTACTGCTAAATTGACCCCTTTGTTGTTGTAAAAGATTTGTATGGCTAGAAAAATAATTTAATTTGAACTAAGCTTCAATATGTATCTGTGCTGTTTTGTTTCCATCTGATGACTATTATTACATTTCACTGTTTGGATAAAGAACTTTTGCTAAATGATTTATCACATTTACTAAACATACTAAATTGGCTGATTCAATTTAGAATTTAAGTTGCTTTAGAAAGTTGATGGTGTAGAAAGTTAAGTTGCTTTAGAAAGTTGATGGTGTAGAAAGTTAAGTTGCTTTAGAAAGTTGATGGTGTAGAAAGTTAAGTTGCTTTAGAAAGTTGATGGTGTAGAAAGTTAAGTTGCTTTAGAAAGTTGATGGTGTAGAAAGTTGTTGCTTTAGAAAGTTGATGGTGTAGAAAGTTAAGTTGCTTTAGAAAGTTGATGGTGTAGAAAGTTAAGTTGCTTTAGAAAGTTGATGGTGTGTTTTATAAAAACTGATTCACCAGTTTACTGGAGTCATGACAGAGGTCATTTTATTAGCAGTTTCTCATTTTTACTCTCATCAAGAAAAAAATGTAATTAGTGCTTATTTAATCAGTTTGATGCTTTATAAACAAATAGAAGGAAAAAGTTAATGCATTGTTATAGTATAGTTTATAGTAAGTTTAACTAGTTCACATAGTTAATGGCTAATAGCCACATATATTAGTAAACAAAAAGATTTATTGTATCACCATAACTGGAATTACAGCAAACAGTTTTCATGTATATATGCATGTTTCTATCAATACAAGTTTGAATATTTTCTGTGCAGAAGAGTTAAATGAACAGAGATAGAAATGATTTAAATGTACCTACACACCCTTGTGTCATTCTAGGGACTTTTATTCTGCACCACCAAAGTATCACTTATACTACATTCAAATATCACTAATTTGAATCAATTATTTCTGTCTAACAAAAAGACATTTCTGTGCATGTGTCTGTGATTTCTGTCACTGTATCACTAGAGTATGAATGTATCTGTTTAAACGTATTCCTTTTGATGCACCCTGTATTTTGTGTCTTTTAAATACAGATTATTTTATAATACAGATCATCTCATGTTTGCCAAGAGTTTGAAATCCTCCAGACTGAGACAAAAGCAATGATTGGTTAGTGCAGAATGAAGGTCACTATAGCCCTGAAATAGACACACAAAAGCATTTACAACAAAATCAGTGGATTGACCTTTCTCTACCAGCAGGGTTCTTTGATTTACTACACAAAGTAAAATGTGTGAAAGCATGCAGCAAGTACAATTAAAGATACAATGTAAATGTTTTATAGATTCTGTGTTTATAAAAGCATGAATTGATTGGCTGGAATGTAATACAAAATTATTTATTGTCAGGACAAAAAGATTTGAATTTATTTTAATTATTAAAGCACATCATGTATAATTCTGGAAACCTTTTTCTAGATTAACAGGGCTTTTCATGAAACTCTGCACTTCTTCCCCTTTATGATGTCACGCCTTAACATATCTTCCTTTTCCGACTGCAGTTGCTTTATTAAATCCTCCATTGCTGTTGTTTCTGTTTTATTCTGTTTCATTCCTACAGCCAGCATGTCAAACTGTTCCGCAAGTTGTTTGACCTTTTGTTGTAGCTGTGATTGTTTCTTCTTCTGGCGCACCTGCTCCTCCTGCATTGTTTTTAACTCATCTTTATTGGCTTGCTTCTCTCTCTTAGCAGCTTTGATTTGCTCCTCTAATTCAGCTTCTCTTGTTTTGTATTTCTGTAATAGTTGGTATGTTGTGTTGGAGAAACACTGACCATTGTTGTCTCTCACCATGTCTTGGATCTTCTGGAAGAGTGCTGACACTTGGTCACGGCTTTTATCTCTGTTGTTGAAAACATGATATCTGCCTCCACATTTGTCAGCTAAAGCTTTCAGATCTGCTGTAGCTTCTTTTACATAGTTATCGATGCTCTTGTTAACCAGATCATCTCCTCTCGTGAACAGAATCATTGTGTATTTTATAGCATCTTCACCAAAGATGTCCTGTATTTTCTGAACTGTTTCTTTCTCTTCTTTTGTGAAACGACCAATTGTCAGGACAAGCAGAAAGACATGAGGTCCAGGAAAGGACAGATCAATGCATTTGACTGTTTCTTCTGTCAGCTCTTCTTCAGATAGCTCAGTATCACACCATCCAGGAGTGTCCACCACTGTGATTTTTATACCACCACACATTCCAGAGACTTTCTTGCAGTGCCTAGTCACTGACTTTGAACTTGAGTCTTTGTGAAAAAACTCCTTTCCAAGGATGGTGTTCCCTGTAGCACTCTTTCCACTCCCTGTTTTCCCAACCAGGATTATCCGAATCTGCTTTTCTGGAGAAAAAAAGCATTGAACATTAACATAAATTTCTTAATAATGTATTATCTTACTCAATATTCATCTGTTTCTGCTACAGACCTTCAGATTGTGGATCCATTTTTGCTCAGTATGACAGAGAAACAGAGAGGAGTGTATTTATATGGGCTGGTCATTGCATGTGACTTGCTTGGCATTTTACCTTACAATCCAAAACAGAAACTAAGACGCAACAAAGACAATTGCACATATTTATTCATCTGGTTATCTCCAAACATCTACAGGTAACTTTATAAAAACAAAGTGTTTGTAAACCAGGAATTAAGCTCTCAAAAGCATTTTTTTTAAATGATAAAATTAAGATATAGCTAATTGTATAATCCTGCAACCTAAACAAAGTAAGTGTATCATTTAAAAGTCACATTGACTGACATTCTCAGTCATCTTTTTCTTCCTCAAACCTGTATCACAGATGCAGTTTGGCTAGAAAGTTGTTGAAGGAGACAACGGCTGGAATGTTTTGAGGATTTAGCATTTGGGGATTACACACTCATATCTAATGCTGATGTGGAATGAGCAAATGTGACACTATGTAAAATCACATATCCAAAATCACACATACAGCTGCTGTATGGATTTCATTGATTTCCAATTTTGCTCTTTAAAATGTTGTTGACAATATACCATTATTGTATTTGCACGGTGTTCAGAAATTTAGAGGAGAACAACATATTCCTTCATCTTATGTCTTTCCAGCAATTTTTAGTCAATAACACTAGTGTATATAGGGGAAAATATAAAATCGCTAATGAATCTTATTGGTGGCTTGAGTTTATAAGGGTTGGACTTGTTACATTTCATTTAATGTAAATAGTTTAACATTTGTAAATCCAACAATCAGAAACAGAAACTAAAAGGCACAACTGCCTCGAGTTACATACACAGTATATTTGTTTTGTTAATATTTCTGTTGATTTGTTGACTTTAAGGTGTTTGCTTAAAAAAAGTGTAAAATTGTAGACGCATGTTTGAGTGTCATCAAACAAAGATTTTATTTTTGCAGATTTTACAAATATAAAATATTTGATCACAGAATATAACAGTTATCCAATTATAATCCAGTATTGCAAAGAGCATGAATATAACATAATTAAAAAGAATAAATATGATCACAGTATACAGTAAATTTCTAACCAGGTTAATGTGTTCAAGGGGAAAAGTGTCAAAGAAAATCATGTGAGAAGTTAAACTTAAAGTGTACATATGGGTTAGGTTTAGTGTGTAAACAGTCTGACACATTGACAGTGTTGTGTCCTTCTCTGAACATCATGCATGTACAGGGAATGGTTTTTTGAGGGAAGCTGTGCATCATACAGATCTCATTTTAGCAGATGTGTCCTGGTAGACATGAACCTTCACTGACACGAGCAGCGTTCGCTGTGGTGTGTTCTTCTTGAATCCAGCATTATCTTTATTTCTTCCAGACCTCTTTCCACATGTTCTATACGCGCTCTCATACGTGTAAGTTCGTCTCTATAGGTTCTCTGGAATTCGAACTGTTCAATGTCTCCTCTATTCACAAATGTTTGCTCTGTTTTTCTATCATATTTTCTGTGTGCTGTCTTACTTTCATTGCCATAACTTTTATGCCTTGGCATCAACGTTTCGCTGTATATCTTTTCTTTTTTATTCTGTTTATGTTCAGAAAAAGTGTGGCTTTTGTTTGATGCCAAATTCTCTGCTTTTGTCAAGCATTCGTCTCTTGGTTGCCCTTTCACATTTTGGTACATAGTCTTTGTGTAACAGCTCTTATAATTGTCTCTCATCATGCTGTTGATCTTCTTCAGAAGAGAAGAGACCTGATTGTGATTGTATTGGTCTTTGTTGTTGAACACATGGTATCTTTTACCACATATCTGAAGTACTGTCTTCAGCTCTGGGTGGACATTCTTCAGAAAGTCTTCAATGGACTTTCCCTCCAGATCATCTCCTCTGGTGAAGAGCAACAGCATGTGTTTGTGAGCTTTACTCCCAAGTTCTTTCAGAATATGTACGAGTGTGTTTATCTCTTCATCTGTAAACCTGCCAATGGGCAACACCAGGAGAAAGACATGAGGTCCAGGATGGCACATGTCAAAACATCTCATGATCTCCTGCTTGATTTCAGTGTCAGACAAAGAATCAGGCCATCCAGGAGTGTCCACCACTGTGATGTTTTGATTGTCTACAGTGGATGAGTGTTTTGAACAGGTCTGGGTTACTCGCTCTGTGTGGGCTGTTGTGTAGAACCGGTCAGAACCCAGAAGAGTGTTTCCTGATGAACTCTTGCCTGCTCCCTGTTTACCCAGCAGAACAATTCTCACCTCATCCATTCTAGCTCTCAGCTGATAAAAAACACTTCTGTGAAAAAAGTTGACAAACACAATCAAATAGACAGTTTTGACTCTAATTGTGATTTTCTTTAAATGCTTTTAAAAAACAGAACAGAACTTCAAAGAGTACCTATAATACGGTAGACTTTCAAACCTTTTTCCGTAAATGAATTGTTAAAGTACCTGATTCGTTTCAGTCCAGTCTCGCTTTCTGATTCTGTTAAAATGACAGATGAATTTATTCTCTTGTGCAGATCTCTGATAAGATGCTCCGCCTCCATTTGTATGATGTCACGAGATACATCAGTTTGTCAAGAGCTCCATCTACTGAGGCTCCTCTTAAACAAATCCAAGTTTATGATTTTGTATTTCACTGTTTGTTTTTCTCCAGAATATTATGTATGGAGAACACTGAAAGCTGCGAAATAATTATGAATAATTCGGACAAAACATTCATAAACAAGCCAGTCACTCAACATCTACAGGAGCCCATATGTGCTGGGAAACAGATCATTCAAACCAATCAGTATTTAGATAAATAATGTACAATCTGATCATCTAAAAATGATCAATAAAAACAGACAAAAAACTGAGGAAGCTATAACTGTTGACTGAAAACATTAAAAATAAAATATTCAGCTTAATAATTCATTTATTGATGTTACAGAAGATATTGATTTGATCATTTCATGCTAGACCATTGGAGCTCAACCTTCCTGAACTCAAGGTCCTCCATTGTCCACATTTGTTGCCCCCTTCACAATTTATAAAAATGTATATTTGCTATAAAAAGAAAGTAAGAAATATCTGTATTGTCATTTATCTCATTTTAATACTTGTTTTGTCTTGAAATATTTTTAAGTCACTTGAGGCCCCCTGGTGGAGAAACGCTGTGCTAGTCTATCTTCAGTTAAAGCTGAAGTGAGGGATTTCTGCAGCTCCAGAAACTGCACAAAGTCTGTTTCACATAGAGTAACAGAGTCCAAATGTTTACGTATTTGGGAGGTGAAAACACCTTGAATAAATCTGCTATTAGGTGGCACCAAATGTGTTTTTGATTATACACACTTGACACAAGCTTTACAGTCTCGAAACACTGAAACACTTTTGAAACACAATGCAAATACTATGTGAACAATTAAGGGTACAACTGCTATTTTTTCTCCTTTGGTCCATTTCATTTCTCCAGTTTAGAAACTAAAAAGACATGATTCTGGATGTCAGAGATGGGTAATCATAATCCTTTGGTCATGTTTTCAGTCTTCAGCTTTGAGGAGAAAACAGCGGAAGCAGCAAAGATGAAATATTTGTTGAAATCTGTTTCCTAAAAACACATGAAGTGTATGAAGACATGTTGGTGCAGTTTCTCCTCTGCAGCTTCAGTAATCCCAGCTCAGGTCTTGAGCCAGCACGTGTAAACTTATGAAGAAGTCTGGATAATAATTCAGCATTTTCTTCTCCTCGAAATCTTTTCTTCTGTTAAACAGTGAAACAAAACAATTTAAGTCAATTTAACTCAAAACAGTATCACAGTGAAAACTAAACTCTTAACATTTATACATCATAAACTGAGGGATTTATATTTGTATGTTACATAAGGTTATATGACAATTCCTAAAAAATCTAAATATTTAGAATTAAATAGTTTTAATATGTTAAAGTTTCATTAACTGCTCAACACTGAAGATATCTGAAATTGCTCACGACTAGCTTCAAATGAAAGTGAAATGACAGGAGAACTGAGATCTGGGCTGTAAGTTCAGACAGCGCCTCCTCACGCATCACTTACGCATGCACCAGTTTGTTACGTAAAACACGCAGCAGGCCCAGTAAGTCCTCTGGAAGCTTCTGGTTAATGTCCGGCCAGATCTGTGACAGCTGTAAACATTACAAATGTGCACCGCATTATTTACAGATGTTTACATACAGTGTTGAGAATCAGCTCACTGAAAAACTCAACTTAGATGTTTTTTACCTTTGCTTTCCAAGCAGAAAAGCTTTTCTCCTCTGTGTACCTCTGTGCAGTGTCACACAGGTTCCGCAGTTTTGCTAAATCCTCACCAACTATATTGAGAATAACGGCCCTACAGGCAACAATGAAAACACTGAACAGTGAAGTGACGTGCAGGCAGAGTGCTGAATCATCCAGTTAGTGCACACACATTAGAGTAGTGAGTAGTGAACACACACTGCAAACCGTGAACACACACCCAGAGCAGTGGCCAGCACTGCAGCACCCGGGGTGCATCTGAGGGTAAGGTGCCTTGTTCAAGAGCACCTCAGTTGTTTTCCTGCTGGCATTGGTATTCACACAGACAACTTTCTGTTTACAAGTCCGACACATCAAGCCCTGTAGTAAAGATCTTTTGAAAGCTAATGTGGCAATGTATAAATTATAGGAATATATAAGGGTAAGTCTAGTGTATCTGCTGTATAAGCTGTTGTAAGTGGTTTTCACCATTTTTGCCTTCATTAGTTCATTGTAAATAGCCCTGCTGCACAAATACTAATTATTTAAAATATATTAATAGTTCATTGTAAACAGCCCTGCTGAACAGCATTTGATCTTAAATAACATTAAGCAGCATTCCATGATGTGTCTCAATGAAATTGAGGTCATAAAAGCTGCAAGCAATTATAAAATAACCAGCAGATACTTTCAGATACTTCTAGATGATTCTCCTTTATATGTTTGTAAATATTATGTAAATATCACATTCAAGCACTAGTAGATATTATCCAAACGTTAGGAATACATTTCTGCATTACCTCTTGTTATCCCGGATGTTTCCCCGTTTAAAGGCCTCATGAATGCTCAGTTCAGCTGTTGGGTCTCTTCCCTCTCTGTACTCTGTCACACTGCTGTAGAGGTTGTGAAGTTTTCCTAAAAGCTCATAGTGCTGAACTTCATCTCTATCTCCCAGTTTCCTAAGAACAGCATCTTTCCTGAAGAAAACACAGTTGTGCGGACAAAGAGTGAGTTCAGCACCAGAGTAAAGGTTCTGTTTCATCTGTGTGTGAGCAATTTTATTAACGTTATTACAACGTTATTAAGACATTAATGATAATACACTTATAACACTGAAGTCACACACATCTGATGACAGAAGTGTCAGTTTCTCACACTCACAGCTCAAGACAGATGCCCAGATAAAGAGTCGCAGTCTAGAAACAAGATCCTGACAGTGTGAGAGAAAAGCCAACAAGCTGCTTTTGTATGTCATGATCAGAACTGGAAAGAAAGAGAAGAAACAATCTGAGCAAGTAAGAAGAGGAGAAATGTTAGAGGTGCACTGGGCAGGATTATGAACGCAACATTCAAACTTGGCCCCTCCTCTCAGGCGGAACATCACTAGAAGCCACACCCCCTGCCCCTCACCTGCATGTTGTTATTGTCTAGGTGCTACACACCCAATAGCCAAAGATTCCCTCCCAGAAATGTCCAGAGCACCCCAAAACAATATAAAATAAGAACAAGCGACAGAGGCCAGTGTTTCTGTGCACAGAGTTTTTGGGAAAGTCTGCACAGTGCACTTTTAAGCATGCAGTGGAAGATCAAGCATTTTTTAAAAAAGTTCTGTGGTGAAATCACTATCGTACGAGAGCCACATCCTGAGGTGACAGCAGAAGTTCAGTCATTCTCCTGTGTAAGAATCAGTGTAAAACCTTGAGGTAAGAGAGTTTTTTCCAGATTATTTTAATTTTAAATCCTGGTTTCTGGTTTTGAGATGATGGGAATGAATGCTGACATGCTTCACATGATGACTGAAGCTTCATCATTACCTGTTGTCATTCCAGAAGTAAGGGTGCTGCAGGGCCTCATCAACACTCAGTCTCTCTGCCGGATCTCTGTTGATCATTCTCAGGATCAGATCTTTGGCTACTATATCCTGAACTTCATCAAGAGAGAAATTCCCTTCTCTGATGTTAGTCTCTCGATCCTTCGAGTTCTTGACATCGAAGGCATGTTTCCCATCAGAGAGGATGTAGTACAGTAACATCCCAGCAACCTAGAATCAATGACACAAACACAAGCTCACCTGACAGTGAGAATAAGACCACACCTACATCCAGAGATAACAGAGAATCTGCTCGCTATAAAAACACCATTTCCTTTTGTTCTGTTTTCATAAAGAGTCAATTCTTGAAGAATACTGTATCTGGGTTGCTCTTCTTCATATAATGACAGTGACTGTGGACTGATAACAGAAATCTATATCACTCATTCCATGTGTTCTGAATTCATGTGATGGCTTAACTGAACTGAGAACAGCAGCAGAGGGCAATATGACAAGGAGCTTGACAGCTGTATTCACTGTCATTGTATGAGGATGAGTGCATGATGGGATGAACTGTACAAACATAAAAGCTGAATTTAAGATAGTACAGTTCATTAACCTAACTGAATGTCACAAAAACAAATACGTTTAAACTCTCCTGTCACAGTAAATTCATGTCACAGTTTGATGTATAAAAGGTTTGACTCTAAATCCATGATCTGATCAGTTTGATATGCTGTATATATTTTGTGTGATCAGAGCCCTAAACATTCCATCATTTTCAAAATGGCTGCGAGAATAATTAGAGTTGCAAAATCTGGATCCTTACAAGCAGTTACAAGCGGGTTACAGAAAGTCTTGTTTTCATTTAATGTTTGTCTTCTCTGAAAGCAGACCCGTGGACCTTGGTTTGAAAACCCTTAAGCTAGACAGATCTCCTGGTAACATGACTGCATTGATTCATGGTCATCCACAAACCTGGACATCTGAGCTTGCTTTGTATCTACTGTTTCCAGACTGGACAAGAGTCTCCGCTGCCTCCCAGCCTCTGGTACCAGCTCTCTCTGTATACACACCGCTTCCCTCCTCCAGCTTGCGGCTTATGCCAAAGTCAGCTAGCCTAGCATTGTTTGCTGAATCTGTTGAGGATACGTTAGAGTTCTGATGTTGAAGAACTATTGATTATTAATACATAATCAATCAATACAGGGCAACATTAGAGGCAAAATTATGATGAAGTCTGAGATATAGTGTAAACAGTACAAAACAAAGGAAAAATAGGAAATCCATGTTTATACCCATCAAAACATTTCTAGGTTTAATATCACGATGTATCACTTTAGCTCGGTGAAGAACCTGAAGACCAAGAAGAACCTCCTCCACTAACTTCTTCACAGCAGCATCTCTGTCTTCATGATCTGATGCACAGAGTTCTTTCATGTAGCCTTCTAAATCATATTCACAAAGCTGCAGTGCGAGATAATAAAAATCTTCATCCTGTGCTAAGTCCACATACTTCACTATGTTCTTGCTCTCAAGATTTAAATCCTGTAGATGCTGCAGTTCATTTTCTAAGTCTTGGTTGTTCTGTGGATTCTTTGTTATCCGTTTGATGGCCACCTCTGTTCCATCTTCTTTCAGGCCAAGATACACTTGAGTTCTGTTGCTTCCCGAGCCAATGATGTATTTCTCATTTCTAGAAAAGTAGATGTTGCCGACTTTTAGTTTTGAGGGGTCTTTCCTGAACTCCTCCATTTTTCTTCTGTGTTTTATTGAAGATGGGTTCCACCTGATATCTTCCTCAGGTCTGTTCTCTGCTTTTGCTTCTTGTGTTGGCAGTAATACAGAAAACGTCTGTGAGGAAGATCCTGGAATGCCACATTAACAGGAAAAATATTTTAGAAACTGTTGCAAATTATATCAATTCATATTTTAATTTAATAAATATTATTAAAATATTCTCAAATATTCTCACCTTCGTCTTCAAGGGGCTCATTATCTTGGTGTACATTAAAAAAGAATGATTTTATATCAGATCCGACATGTCTCACAACAGATAAGAATCGTCTGATTCTGCTTTGTGTAGTGATGTGTGTGTCTATCTCTCCATACAGCATCTTGAGAAACATGTCATCTTCATTTAGTTTATCACCAATGGTCTGAATAGTCGTTACTAACTGATTGATGGCAGCTTCATGGTCCACAAAACCTGAGAAAACAAGATCAGACATAAATGGCACAAACAGAAAACAGGCTGTCTTTGTAAACCCTTACTCTTTACCTTGAGTACACTTCTTAAATCTTACAGTAACAGTCCAGTAATTCAACCAGTAAACCAGGATATAATGAAGTCCATTTCAGATGTGCCAATATTATACAATGTCATTAAATACAAATAAACAGCATGTTGAGCTTTATCTGGAGTGTTTTGTTGAATATTAAACTTACGCTCATGTTCCATGTTGACGTTCTGGTTCATTCTTGTAAAACAGCAACTCTGTTTACAAAGACCAAAAAACAGAAAATGTATTTGCATTAAAAATGGAATTGAAATTGCATTGAAAATGTAAATCCATTTACTGCATACAAAGTAGTTTCACTCGCTTTGAGAAGTTCAAATGTAAAGTCATCTGTGAGATTTCCAGCATTGACAAAATGTCAACATGGGCAAATTTATGGTGTATGTGAGCAGAAATAAAATCACGCTGGCAGACTGAGGTGGTCCGTGGAAATAAGTTAAGACAAGCTGTCCATTTGTAGGATTATATTATTATATTATTTATTTCACAGACATTAGATGAGAAGTGTGCAGTTTTCTGTTTAATAACAATTGTCACTGTGATGTTGGGACATGTCGACACAGATGTTAAACGTGTGTTTAGTGCAGTACAGTATGTCTTTATCCTCCAATAATGCAATAATGATGCAGTATTCAGTTGTTTTTATAACAAACATTTATCAATACAGAAATGAACTTTACAAATAAATAAATCTAAGCTGAAAAGTAAAGTGAAAGTACAACTGCTTACAGTAACAGACGAGGACGCGCATGCGCATCTGAAACATAAAGGCAAAAAACGTAAAGACTCGCTGGGATTATTTTGTACAGCCTCACAGACTTCATCAGTCGTGTGAAATATGAAATATGTATAAAATCTGTCAATATCTGAAGTTTATATGAAATAAAGCGATTTACCCGCGGCTCCCTCAAAGCGCAGTCCGGTCTCAAGCGCAGCAGCGACACAGCCAATCAGCAGCCGCCGTGACAGTCACGTGACCCGCGCTCAGCCCTGCAGCCCTCTGTTGGTTGTAACGCTCCGTACATACTGAGTGTGCCGCTTTATGAGTTAAAACTAAATGAGTTAGAAAAGAAAAGAAAAGAAAGAATAGCAATAATAAAACGTGAATATAACCGTGAATTCACAATCAATAGCGCGCACCAAAATCTGAATGTCCAACCGCATAATATTTATATATATATATAATATAATATAATATTCTAATATTATAAGGTTCACATAACAGGTTGTTACAGTTTGTTATCATCACTTTGATAAAAATCAGAAATGTTATCAGACTCTAAACAGAATTCAACTGGCCTTTCAACGCCTCTGTCAGAAACGCAGTGATTGGCTAAAGCGGCTGTCGATCAAAGCGCTTCCGGCTCTTCCATTGGCTCGCCGGCGTTGGCCCAGCCCAAGTGTTTATGCGGACCCGTGCAGTCGCTCCGCGGTGATGGACCGACACACTCGAGCTGAACTTCAGGAGTGACTCCGACATGGAGCTGCTGGACGAGGAGCCCAAATACGGCAAGTGTGCTGCACTAGCGTTTCTCTCGCACTCTTTCTGTATGTTTACTATATGTTCAGTTTAGTTGTTTAACCAAATGGCTGAACAACCGTGTGTGCAAATGTCGTCATGTTGACGCGCGCGTGTGTGTGAGGGGAAAATGTCCTAAACAAGAAGCTACAGCAGGTAAGCAGTGGTTTATGGGCCTCGTTTAATTGTTATAATAAGAAAAAAAACAGTTTGTGTTATAATAACAGGCTGTGTGGACGGCAATGGATGTCTCCTCCAAATCTGGGCAATGTGACGTCACAGCAGACAACACTGTGACGTCACAGCAGACAACACAGTGACTGTCCCACAGTCATGAAACTGCATGTCTGCGCATATAAACACAGCAGTGGGGTGTTGGCCGTGTCTTAAATCACTGTCTGTGATACTGACTGCACACAGAGACTGAATTGTGGTTCTTCTGATTGCCTGCGCATGTCTGCTGTCCGTCTGCTGTCAAATGCCTTTGGGAGATGCAGATGGAAATAGTTTGTCCAAGCACGCAAGCCTCAGACAATACTAGTTCAGTTATCATGCTGCATAAGTTTCACTCTGACAAAATACACTGATTTCTTGTGCAAATCATTAATTGACATTTGATTCATTACTGTTGAAATCATAATGGGTCCTAATATCACAAGCATGTTCTTTTCCTCTGTATGCAATATCTACACCTTTCTCATCTTCCTCCTCCTCTATGAAACATCATTTATTTTCAGGCATGTGATTTCTCTCACTTGATAATCCAGCTGCATTGAAACCAAACCCCAGCATTAGTGCTTAGATGCAGATAATCGTTATAAAGAATAACTCTTACTGTACTGATGGGAATACAGAACTGGCTTCACTCTGGATTGAAGTCTGAAAGCATTTCAGTGACAGTATTTCACTTGGGAGAATGCCATTGCTTGTTCGGTAAGTTAAAGGCCAATATCTGTGACACATGCTAAAAAAGCTTTTTTAAAAAGCTTTTTAGTTCATTTTCAGCCCTGTGTTTCTTAGAAACTCACTTTATCCCGTGAGTGTAGCTGTGTGCTACTGAAGTCAGTGGACTCTGTTGGGGGTTTGCTCATATGTCAGATTGGAGGGTATGTAATTAAAGGGGGAGAATACAGGATGATGTTTATCAAGATATAAAGAGCATTTCTGAGCTGTACTTATGTGCTATTTTAGCTGCTGAAGGTCTGAGTGCCAGAGCAGCTGTTCCAGATTATTGAAGGAAAACTTCTGCACTCGGCACTTCTCGGGTTGGGCACGTCTTGAGATCTCTGTGCAGATGTATACACGCTCCTTTATAACAGTTCCTGATGAATGAGTTCAAATGAGCACGGCTGCTTCATGTGTTAATATTTCATAGTACAAACAGTTTTGACAGATTTGACAGGTGTTGCATGTTGGTTTTTGTGTACTAGTGTTCAGTATTTAACTCCAGTAATGATTCACAGATTCAGGGGGATTCAGATTTACGGTTTCGTTTCCTCATCAGGGAGACACCAGCAGACGAATAATTAACTGTGATTGTAAACATGCTGTTTAGACTGTTTCATCTACTTTTATTTAGCACAGATATTTAAAATGAAATGTTTACAATAACGTGTACAGTAATACTGTAGCTGGTGACTTCTCTGTTCTTTGTAAGAGCAGTTATTTTGTGATGCACTAGACTCTTATGGACTGTGACAGCAGTTTTCCATCCATTAGTTCTTATGAAGAACAGAAGTGATATTGATCTGTTATTGCTCTCTTCACATGCATTATGATAATAGCCACAGCATCCAGACATCATATCTAATGTCTCCTTCAACACAGTCTGAAGTTCTGTATGCTTGTTTTAAAATTTGTGTGTGTTTTAAATTCACTGCATGTTTTATTCAGTGTTTTCAAGCTTCCTAATTGCTTGTATCATGATTTGAAAAGGATTAAGTGTTTATTCAAGTGTGTTGTTTTATCTTGTGTTGTTTATGTTTTAATCTGCTGGGATTTTGGTGTATTTATCCACATCTACTGTCAGGTACCTCACAGACCTCAATGCACCCATTAGTTTATACCTCCTCACTCGTCTTCAGATGAGGTTCTGTTGCTGTAGAGCACCCGACTCGTCTTCAGATGAGGTTGTGTTGCTGTAGAGCTCCCGACTCGTCTTCAGATGAGGTTCTGTTGCTGTAGAGCTCCCGACTCGTCTTCAGATGAGGTTCTTTGCTGTAGAGCTCGCCTCGCCTTCAGATGAGGTCTGCTGCTGTAGGCTCCCGACTCGTCTTCAGATGAGGTTCTGTTGCTGTAGAGCTCCCGACTGTCTTCAGATGAGGTTCTTTCTGTCTTAGACTCCCGACTGTCTTCAGATGAGGTTCTGTTGCTGTAGAGCTCCCGACTCGTTTCAGATGAGGTTCTGTTGCTGTAGAGCTCCTGTCTTCAGATGAGGTTCTGTTTGCTGTAGAGCTCCCGACTCGTCTTCAGATGAGGTTCTGTTGCTGTAGAGCTCCCGACTCGTCTTCAGATGAGGTTCTGTTGCTGTAGAGCTCCCGACTCGTCTTCAGATGAGGTTCTGTTGCTGTAGAGCTCCCGACTCGTCTTCAGATGAGGTTCTGTTGCTGTAGAGCTCCCGACTCGTCTTCAGATGAGGTTCTGCTGCTGTAGAGCTCCCGACTCGTCTTCAGATGAGGTTCTGTTGCTGTAGAGCTCCCCCGTCTTCAATGAGGTTCTGCTGTTGCTGTAGATTGTTTCAGATGAGGTTCTGTTGCTGTAGAGCTCCCGACTCGTCTTCAGATGAGGTTTGTTGCTGTAGAGCTCCCGACTCGTCTTCAGATGAGGTTCTGTTGCTGTAGAGCTCCCGACTCGTCTTCAGATGAGGTTCTGTTTGAGCTCCCGCCTCGTCTTCAATGAGGTTCTGCTGCTGTAGAGCTCCCGACTCGTCTTAATATAATGAGGTTCTGTTGCTGTAGAGCTCCCGACTCGTCTTCTGGGTTTTTGCTGTAGAGCTCCGTGCCTTCAGATGAGGTTCTGTTGCTGTAGAGCTCCCGACTCGTCTTCAGATGAGGTTCTGTTGCTGTAGAGCTCCCGACTCGTCTTCAGATGAGGTTGTGTTGCTGTAGAGCTCCCGACTCGTCTTCAGATGAGGTTCTGTTGCTGTAGAGCTCCCGACTCGTCTTCAGATGAGGTTCTGTTGCTGTAGAGCTCCCGACTCGTCTTCAGATGAGGTTCTGTTGCTATAGAGTTGAGATTGTGATCATGTCATTTGTTCCAGACTCGCATGACTTTCACTGTTCTGTGGCGAACACAGGGTGAGTTGATGAAGAATATCCTGAAAACAGGATCAAATATTTGAGATCAAATATTACTGCACCTTTATTGATATCATCAACTTTGTGATCTCATAAGAGATGTTATGATCTGTTTACTTTACACTTGCTGGTAATGTTAGTCAGATACGAGCACTTAACAGAGTGTGCTGAGAAAGTGTATGTAAATGAGGGATAAAAGTGCCACACCCATCCTTGAGCTCTTACTAGACACAAAACTCTTCCACCGCACAGACAACACACAGACATAACGTTCAGCTGAACAAGTACTTCAAAGTGAACACAACACAAAGCTGCTGCGTCTCTCAGTAAATCAGTGAAATCTGATAATGTGCTGATTTGAATAAGTTGCTCTCACTTGTTTAGCTGCAGGTGGATCTGTCTGAGACCGGTTCAGCCAGTTTCCTACTATGTGAGAACAGGAAGAGACAGTCAGACAGAAGAAATATCAGATTATCAGATAGACACGCTGAAGTTAAGATGCCTGAGCAGGATGATAAAAAGAGAGGTAATGTCAAATGACTGAGATCTTGTCTTACCTGTGTGATCATGTGTTTTTATTGTGTTTACCTGTGTGATCATGTGTTTTCATTGTGCTTGTCTGCGTGTTCATGTGTTTTCATTGTTTAGACATAAGCAAGAATCTTAAGCTCTCTGATTGATGCTTTTAAACACTCATCACATGTAGTTTTGAGCTGTTTGTTTGCATTCACACAAACATTCACACAATGTGAAGTGCTTTAATGAGTCTTTGCTGTGCTGTGCAGTCAGTGTAGTTAAAGGACAGCTGGGGTTCGAGTAGTTTCCTGTAGATTCTGTGGTGACCTGCAGCGTGTTAGCGTGATTATTCAGACGCATTTTAAACTTCTGCTTGTGTTCTGCACTCATGTTGGCTTGTGTGTGAGGTGAAGCTCTCGGTTCTGAATGACTCTCAGTGGGTGTGGATGTTTACTGCAGTCTCACATGCCAGTCTCGCATGCCAGGGCAGAAATTCCAGTGGCATTAATTGAACTTCCCATGAAGTGGTCGGGGTTTCCTGCATGTACATCAGCTTTCATTCTGAAGGAAATACATTACTGTAAGACAGAGGCAAGCAAAGATAAATGATATTATACCCACAACCTTACAATGTTGTTTTTAGGTACATGATTCAACAAGTCTTTATGTCAATCATTTGTAGCATTATTCATAAACGTGCTCAGTTAAATGAGTTTACAGGTTAAGTTGTTTGTGCATGTTTGGAAGCATTAAGTCACGCATTAGAAAAGCTTTGTTTTTAATAATGTTGACATGTCAATGCAGCTCATTTCCACTGTGTGTGATCATGTCTGTACTGCACAACTGCTGTTTTCACAAACTCAAGGAAAAGATCTCTCAGTTTTCCTCTTGTAGAGCTCTGTGGCTGGAGAATCAGAACATGATCTGAGTGCACATCTGTTTTTAATTTAAACACACTCTGTTTAGAGTTTATACTCAGTACAGCAGCACCAGACTGTATGTAGATGTTCATGTAAACATGTTTGAATTTCATTGTATTTTACACAACAGAATCAACAAATATGTGTTTGTATTTATTTGTTTGTAAGTTAAATCTGTTTTCAAAACTGACGTCACTTTTCTGAGCAAAATGTTCCGAAGTCATTTTCAGGGTGTGTAAAGTTTTTCCTCTCGTTCACGCAGGGTAACCGTAGTAGTGTTAGACTCACAGAAAGTCCCCAAATACTTAAAAAAAAGTTTCTTCATGCCATAGAAGAACCAGTTTTGGCTGTGTGGTTCCATAAAGAACCTTTAACATCCACAGAACCTTTCTGTAGACTGTAAAGGGTAAGACAAAATGGTTCTTTTAAGAACCTTTGACTGAATGTTTTTTTTTGAGGAAACCAAAAATGTTTCTTGTATGGCATCACTGTGAAGAACCTTTAAAGAACGTTTATTTGTAGGCGTGTAGCTCTTTATGACCTCTTCTTTCTTTAACTCACTAAACATTCTGGGCAGCTGAACCCCGTGGTGTTGCTGGCCTTGTGCACAGCACTGAAAGGATTTCCTTGCTCCTCTGTGGTTCTGGTGATGTCATACATCTGGTCACATGACCCGTGTTGTTCTGCTCTGTGGTTTATGTGTGAAACAGATTGTGAGTGGGGCTTTTCATGCAGAAGCTCCTGTCACTCACTGCACTGGAGTATCGGTTTCCACACAAGTGCTGGAGAAGATCAGAGGTTCTCCTCACTGCATTCACAAACAGATCACAGGAAAAGTCAGCAAAAGTCTGAGTGGAACATTTATGACATGGTACTGTTTTAACAATCAAATCTGTGATTTAAAGTTTTCCAGGAATATGGTCCGTTTCGTTTCAGTCCTGTTCAGTTTGATTTAGAATAGAAAGTTTTATTGTCAAGTATGTTTACACACACATGGAATGTCTTGGTGACAGGAGCTTCCAGTGCAGAATTAAAAATAAGAAAAAATAAGAAAAAACAGTTATAATACAATACAGTTATAAGCAATAGTAGTTTTGTGAATGTTATTGTACAGATATGTTATTTACAGTATTATTTACAGGTGTATAGATTATGAATGTTATTTACTGATGTACAGTTCGGGATGTTATATAGCAATATACAGTTGTGTTGGGTAGTGTGCAGCTGTGACAGCTTTAAATGGTCAGATTTATTATAGCCTGAGGGAAAAGCTGTTCTTGTGTCTGGCAGTTCTGGTGTTTGGTACTCTGTAGCGCCGACCAGAGGGTAGCAGCTCAAAGAGAGAGTGCGCTGGATGTGTGGGGTCTGAAGTGATTTTTTAGCCCTTTTTTTCACTCTGGAGGAATAGAGGTCTTGAAGGTTTGGCGGGGGGGACCAATGATCTTCTCAGCCATCCTGACTGTCCATTGTAGTCTCCTGATTTGGCAGCTGAACCATACCAGGCAGTTATGGATGAGCACAGGACAGACTCAATGATGGCCGAGTAGAACTGTTTGAGCAGCTCCTGTGGCAGGTTGAACTTCTTTAGTTGACAAAGGAAGTACAACCTCTGCTGGGCCTTCTTCACAATGGAGTCAATGTGATTGTCCCCCTTCAAGTCCTGAGAGATGGTGGTGCCCAGGAACCTGAATGACTCCACTGCCACCACAGTGCTGTCCATGATGGTTAGTGCAGGGAGTGCTGGGGGCTTTCTTCTGAAGCTCCACTGTTCTGAGCGTATTAAGCTCCAGGTTGTTGTGACTGCACCAGGCAGCCAGCTGTTTAACCTCCAGTCTGTAAGCAGACTTGTCACCATCCTTAATGAGGCCAATGACTGTGCTATCATCTGCAAATTTCAGAAGCTTAATAGAGGGGTCTTTGGTAGTGCAGTCGTTTGTGCAGTGGAGAGAGCACACAACCCTGAGGGGCACCAGTGCTGGTTGTGAGGGATCTGGATGTTAGTTTCCCCAGTCTCACTATCTGTCAGGAAGCTGGAGATCCACTGACAGTTTGGGGATGGCACAGAGAGTTGGGTTAGTCTGGATGACTAAAGACCAGGCATGATGGTATTGAAAGCTGAGCTGAAGTCCACAAATAAGATCCTTGCATATGTCCCAGGTCTGTCAAGATGTTGCAGGATATAATGCAGTCCCATGTTGACTGCATCATCCACAGACCTGTTTGCCCTGTAAGCAAGGATCCAGTAATGTTCTTCAGGCAGACCAGCACCAGTCTTTCAAGTGACTTTGTGACCACAGATTTAAGAGCAATGGGTCTGTAGTTACTGAGACCAGTAATTTTGTTTTTTTTTTGGGGACCGGTTTAATAGTGGAGTGTTTGAAGCAGCAGGGGACTTTACACTGTTCCAGAGATCTGTTGAATATCTGTGTGAAGTTTGGGGCCAGTTGGTCAGTGCAGACCTTTAGACAGGCATGTGAGGCACCATCCAGGCCTGAAGCTTTTCTAGTCTTTTGTTTTTTGAAGACTCGGCTCACATCCTTTGTACAGACCCTGAATGTAGGCTGAAGGGCAGAGGGGGGGAGGAGGGAGGCTGCAGGAGGTGTTGGTGTGGGTGTGAAGTTGTGAAGTGCAGGAGGGGGGCTGCAGGATGTGTTGGTGTGGGTGTGAAGCGCAGGTCTGAGCAGGTGTGGGGTGTGTGGTCAGATTGTCTGCCAGTTGTTGATTGTCCACAGATCGTGGAGGTGGTGTCTTGTACATTGTGATGTTCCTTAGGCCTATCCAAGCTGACTCTGGGTCGTTGGCTGAAAACTGTTTTTTTCAGCTTTTCAGAGTAACTTCCTTTAGCCATTCTGATCTCCTTTGTTAGTCTGTTTTAGCCTGGTTGTACAAGATTTTGTCTCCACTCCTGTAAGCATCCTTGGTTTGCTGTAAACCATGGTTTATCATTATTGAATGATACAACTGTCCTGGTAGGGATGCACATATCCTCACACAAACTGACATATGAGATTACAGTATTTGTGAGCTCATCCAGATTGGTGGTTACTGCTTCGAAAACACTCCAATCAGTGCACTCGAAGCAGGCTTGTAAATCCTGCTCTGCTTCAATAGTCCATCTTTTAACAGCCTTAATACAGGTTTTGCTAATTTCAGTTTCACTAGATAGTGATCGAAGCGCCCCAAAACTGAACAGCTGTTGTAGGGAGGGATGTATACATTCATGAGAATGGAGGAAAACTCCCGCGGTGAGTAGAAAGGTTTACAGTTTATAAAGAGCGCCTTTGAATTAGGACAGCACCACCTTCTTCAAGATTGTTATGTCTGAACACCAACTTTCGTTAATGTAGAACGAAAGTTGGTGTTGTAATGTTTTTTAAGGAAGGGATCGTACATTCTCAAGGTGAACGCTTGGGAGCGCAGTTCGAAAGTGCTCACGGAGCTTAACCGGCGCGCTTCCCACGTTTGCGTCTGAACACGTGTTTGAACAGCACCGCAGCCCCTCCAACTACAATATCCAACAAAACGTATAAATAATCAAAAACTGGAAAGATATTATATGGTGTATGTTGATTGATGTAAAGGAGCTCATCAAAAACAGAAGAAGAATTGGAGCGCTCCTAACCGAAGCTGCCATCCGCGGTGCCACCTTGTTGGTAAATCATTAGTAATACACAGTGTTATCATTATTGTGTGTTTCTCCTTGTTCTTGCAGGAGAGGCCAGAAAATATGACCCCACCTTCAAAGGGCCGATTCACAACAGGTGAGACATGAGCTGGTTTTTATTTATTAACAATGCCTGATAAGGCATCACTGTTATCATTATTGTGTATTATATTTTATTATATATTATATTTTAACAAACTTTAAACAAACAGCCAAAGTTAAAAATGATACCTTGACGTTTCTAAGAGATTATACTGCACATTTTCACATGACGGACAGATTTCCACTGTGTATTCATGTCATGGCTGTTTGTCTCTGCATCACAGAGGATGTACAGACATCATCTGCTGTATCCTCTTCATCGTGGCCATAGTGGGTTACCTGGCTGTGGGAATTGTGGGTAAGTCGGTCTGCTGTGAAAATTCTGTGTGATAAAGTGTGTATGTGGTTGTATATGCGGTTTACAAGGCTTAAGAATGACATGAGTTAAAAACATACTAAATTGTGTGTAATTTTGTTTTTATGAAATAATGTCAAATGTTTTTAAATGGTTAGGTTTAGATTAGATAGATTAAAAATAAATAAAAAAATATAAAAGATAAAAAATATATTTCATTAGCACAGTTTAAACATCATGATGTTTGTGGAGAATCCCTGTAAACCACATATGCAAGTGTGTGTGTGTTTACTTAATATATTTGGGGACAAATTTGTAGCCAAAAGTCAGCAAAACCTGACAAATCTGAGCAAAACATCCTTTTGGGGACACCCTGATTTGTAACACTCTCTAAAAATATAGTAAATAAAGTTTATGGTGTGAGCTAAGAGTATGTCAATGTGTGTGTGAGACATGAACAACATGAAAGACATGAAAAACATGTTGTCGTGTCACTGCAGTCTCACACAACCTGATAAAAGTGATGGACGTCACTCTGAACATGAACACAAGAAGTGAGACAGCAGCAAGTTAAATGAAGTCATGACAGCTGTTCTTAATAAACCAGCCAATACAGGAAATGTGCAACAGGCTTCTGCTGAACTGTGATCAGTGTGAATGGAGCTTCATGTTTGTGTTGTAAACTGTACCTGCTGCTGTGTGTGTATTTATGTCAGTGCTCATTATTTGTTATCGTTCCTGCTCAGCCTGGTCTCATGGAGATCCACGGAAAGTGATCTACCCCACAGACAGCAGAGGGCAGTACTGCGGTCAGGGAACGCTGGAGTAAGTCAGCACTCATACCTGCAGTTATATCATCCTGCTTTCAGTCAGAGTCACGTGACCTTCATTATTGTCACTCAGTGAATTCTCACAGTGTTTCTCTGTGTAACGCAGAAAGAAGCCCCTGCTCTTCTACTTCAACATCATGAAGTGTGCCAGCCCCATGGTCCTGCTGGAGTTCCAGTGCCCCACCCCTCAGGTGTGGCCGTCCTTCAGCCCCGCCCCTCTTTACTTCTGACTGTGATTGCATTGGCATACCTCTCATACTGTTTATCAGGATGTGAGATGTGTTGTGCACACAGTGTGATACTGGCTCTCACTTGAACTTTCATTTCCAGAAACAAAGAGACGCTTTAATAGCAGCCACAGTGTGAAACATCTCTTTCATTATTGAAGCACAACTGCTGTATTTATATCAGAGATGTTGAATTAAACAGCATGATGTCATCAGGGACATTTTATTCTTCAGAGAGTAACTGTGGATTGTGTCACTCGTGCCGTGTCTTCATGTTTGGTTTCTATGTGTGTTTAGTTGTGTGTGGATAAATGTCCCAATCGCACATTGACTCTGATCACTGCAAATCCAAACCCACTGGACTGGGAATATTACAAAGGGTTTTGCCGGGAAGACCCAGGAAAGATGGTCAGTGAACTAAAAATATTTTTTCAGATTTCTGCTTCCTGTAAATGTCTGTCAGCCAATCACAACTCTCTCTTTTTGAAGGCGGTGGCAGACATTTTGAAGAAGAAACTGTGTCCTCCAGTGTTGATTGCCAGCAAGCCGTGTAAGATTCTGTCATTACTCTTGCTGTGTTTTAGCTGCTGTTTAAATATCGCTGTAACACACGTGTCGTCTCAGTTCTGCAGCGGTGTTTTCCATCTCTGGGCAAAAAGGGTCAGACTATCACAGTGGGTGATAATGAGAAGTTTGATGATGGACTAGGAAACATGAGAGACGCCAAAGATCTGGTGGCCGGGATGAAGTAAGACCATCTTCATACTCCTCACACATCTGTGTACAGCCTGGTGAAACACACACAGTTCTCTCACTCTCTCTGATGTGAGAAGTGAAGATGTTTGAGATGTCTGATATTTAATTTCTCTGCAGGCCAGTCAATCGTTCACATACTTTTCTTTGTTAGATGATTTGATATATATATATATATATATATATATATATATATATATATATATATATATATATATATATATATATATATATATATATATATATATATATATATATATGTTGTTTTGTGAGGTAACTATTAAAAATTAATGTGTGTTCTGATGATTATATCAGGAACGCTACAATAGTGATGGAGGGTCGGCAGGTTGCCATGAAGATCTTTGAAGATTATACCAAGTCCTGGTACTGGATTCTGATGTGAGTGAATGTGTCTGAAGTGATAATGTGATAACTGTGATTATATTTCCTCCAGTTTCAATGGAGCTTGTGTTTAATAAGAGCACTTCAGTGTTGTGTTAAAGGTGCAGTGAATGATTTCTGAGAAATGCTGGTCAATATTGAAATTGACACGCAAACTAACAATTTTATGAATATCTGCTAGATGTCTGTTCAGTGTTTGTGTTAAAAAATTAAAGTTGTGCTCGCACATAGTTGTGGCTGCACAAATAAAGAGAAAAAACAAAGCGGATTAGACCGATCCACACAACACAATAACACTCTCAGAGCCAACTAGCAATAAGGGGTGTGTCCACCAGCTGTTAGTCACTGCCTGTGTTGCAGAGCGTGTTTGTTATTTTGGGGGCAGTGAAGGGAGGGGTGTGTTTGCATCAACTGTGTTTCTCAGTAAATCGTACTGCAGCTTTAATGTTAGGAGATGTGTGATGTGATTATCTGTGCAGTTGTTTGTTGATCGCTGTGGTGGTGAGTCTGATCTTCATTGTTCTTCTGCGCTATCTGGCTGGAGTCATGGTCTGGGTCATGATCCTCATGGTCATTGCTGTCATCGCATACGGTACCGTCTGCACATGATTCATCAGAACACACATACTGAGTCAGATGAAGGGGAAACCCATCACAGCTGCTGATATTACCTGAAATACATGATTACTGTTGAGCAGCTGGACCATCACTTTCTGTGTGTGTGTGTACTGTGTATAATGTGAATGTGTGTACTGTGTATAATGTGTGTACTGTGTATAATGTGTGTACTGTGTATAATGTGTGTGTGTGTGTGTAATATATGTGTACAGGTATCGTGCACTGCAGTATAAAGTATGTGAGTCTGAAGGACACTGCTGGTGCTAATGTCACTCTACAGCAGCTGGGCTTCCAGCCAGACTTCACTGTGTACCTGCACATCAGACAGACCTGGCTGGCCTTCAGTGAGTTCCCCGCACGTCATCTCATCAACATCATCATGAGATCAAATGTAGCTCTCTGTTCATCACTGGCCTGGAGTTTCAGTGAATGTTATTCAGAAGGAACAAATGGAAATATAAGAACTTGCTCCAGCTCTGCAAAGAATGTACTTTTCACTGTGACATCACCAGTTTCTCGTACTTTAAATCCTCTCTAACACTTGAGATCTCTTTATGTGTTTCAGTCTGTGTCGCATCCTTTTGTCCTGCTCATTAAATGTCCGGGTTCATTCGGGAATGATCACACAGTGGAAGCACATGATGTTTCATCTTGATTTTAATGACGTGAATTTAAAAAACCTCTATAAAGTTTGTGTTAAAAAGTTCATCTGAATTCATACCTCAGTTCCTCATGAAGCAGCAGCTCAGATGTGTGTTTCTCTGCAGATCAGTCAGCAGGGCTGTTCTCTGTTTAGCAGTGCTGCCTTCTGAGGCAGTGCTCAGTAGATGTGGGATGTGTAAACTGTGTGTGTGTTTCTCCTGCAGTCATTATTCTGGCTGTGCTGGAGCTCATCATCATCCTGGTCCTCTTCTTCCTCAGGAACAGAATCCGCATCGCTGTGGAGCTCATGAAAGAGGCCAGCAGGTCTGCCCCTCACACAACATTGGGTGTATATGTGCTCTTGTGCATTATGTATATGTGTACTGTTCAACACACAGCTGAAACACAGAGCGTGTGTGCTGTAGTTTATAGTGCTGTTGACCTGTTTCCTCTCTTTCAGAGCCGTGGGTTATGTGATGTCATCACTGTTTTACCCTATCTTCACCTTCTTCCTCCTGACTGTAGTCATTGCTTACTGGGCCGTCACTGCAGTGTATCCTTCTGCACAGAGACGTCTTATGATCCAGAAGATCAAGGGTTAACGTTCACTCTGATGTTTATATGCACGTCTATATTATGCTTCAACGCTAGCAAAACTAAACAAACATTTTCATTTAGCTGAACTCCAAAGATTTAGCATCAGTCGTCTGGAAATATGATTGAACGTGTAGAAGTAGTTACTGTAGATATATTTAATATAACAATATTATAATACACTGTGAAATGAAATGGTAAAGATCATAAAATCTCACTGTTAACCCTTAATTGCCCTGATCAGCTTTCTCTCCACGTCCAGTGAACCTGTTTATAAAGTGTTTAATGAAACAGACTGTCCTCATGCCAGACTCACCTGCAACCCTGAGGTGTGTGTGCTCCAAAACACACATTTACTCTGATCCACGAGCCAGCAGTTCCTGTTTCACATAATCACCGTTACATATGAGCTCGTGTTATAAGTTTCTCATCTCCTCTGTCCATGCAGAACTTCACGCTGTCTGAAATAAAGAGGGACTGCCCGAGCTCCGAGTGCCTGTTTGCCTTCTATGGTGGTGAGACACCTTATCACAAGTACCTGATCGTCTTTCAGTTCTACAACGTCTTCCTGTTCTTCTGGTGTGCCAACTTCGTCACGGCTCTGGGTCAGATGACTCTGGCTGGAGCGTTTGCATCCTATTACTGGGCCTTAAATAAACCCGGGGACATGCCCGCCTTCCCGCTCTGTGCCTCTCTCGGCAGATCCCTCAGGTGATGCTTCACACTGTGCATGTGTGCTACCCCACAACATTTGTGGGTGTTATTCTCTGCTTTAAGGTCATCTGTATGCTAATGCACTCCTAAAAGAATGATCTACTGTATTATTTACAGTCCTCCGGTTTTTAATCTGGAGCCAGTTGCATAAACATATCTGCTAATTTAAAACTGTGTTTTAAGACCTAGTCTGCCTAACTAGCAATTAGTTAGAGCTGATCAGTCCTACTTTTCACAGTCAAATGAAACTAGTCTTACTTTTAATGCAAGTGATTCAAAAAGTTATGACCACTCTTGAAGAAAAAATGAGATGACTAATTTGTGGACTAGTGTAAGACTAGTTAAGTGTCCCGTCTAAGCAGTTTATCTGTAAATCTGCTTTGAAGCAATGTAACATTGTAAAAGGTCTTTATAAATAAAATTGAACTGAAATTGAATTGCTGCAGCTGGCTGCAGAAGACAGACGTGTTAGTGTGGTTTAGCACAGTTTCATTGACGTGTGAGATGCATGTTGGTGGTATGCAGGTATCACACGGGCTCTCTGGCGTTTGGCTCTCTCATCCTCGCCATCATCCAGGTTATCAGAGTTCTGCTGGAGTATCTGGACCACAAACTGAAGGGTGAGAGAGTTTCACTCATTTACACTCACTCAGTCTCAGTGTTCTGCTCTCATATGCAGAATCTGATGATATCAGAACTCTAATAATCGTTTGACTGTACATTATCCTGCACATATCTCACACTGTCTGTGAGTGTGTCGGGTTGCTGCTGGGGAGGCTCAGCTGTGTTCTGTCCACAGGAGCAGAGAACAAGTTTGCCAGGTTCCTGATGTGCTGTCTGAAGTGCTGCTTCTGGTGTCTGGAGAAGTTCATCAAGTTCCTGAACAGGAATGCTTACATCATGGTACGTGATCTTTCAAAACAAACATCTTTTGACAGCTTTCACTGGTGTTCACTGTACAGCAGTAGTGTTCCCAGAGTATCTTATTTTCCTGATACACAAACTCTTTATAATACAGACTATAGATGGATTCTTCTTTGTGTTCTTCTCCACAGGTGGCCATATACGGTAAGAACTTCTGCAGATCAGCGCGTGATGCCTTCTTCCTGCTGATGAGAAACGTCATCAGGTGAGTGATTTCAGAATACACACGACCTCTGTTACATTTGATAGATGCTTTTCTCCAGAGTGACTCACAGGTGAAGATAAACATTTACCAGCATGTGTTTCCTGGGGGTCGACCCCTGGACCAAGTGCTCACGGTGCAGAACACCGAACAAAGACTGTCACGCATGTACATAGAGTAACTATTTAAAAATGGCTGTGTTATAAGAGAGAAAAGTCTTTTGTGCTGAGTGCAGTTATACTGAGAGTCTCTTGTGCAGCTCTGTTGTGTGATATCTGTTAACAGACCTGCTGTGTATGTAGAGCGTCTCTTATCAGATGCTTATCAGACTGCGCTTCAGTTAGCGTCCTGTCTTAGGAGGATAGTTTCATTACAGCAGGTTTCACAGTGTGTTGGATGTTCTCACAGGGTGGTGGTTCTGGATAAAGTGACAGATTTCATCTTATTCCTGGGAAAACTGCTGATCGTGGGGCTTGTGGGTAAGTATGTGTTTCTGCTGTGAACATTTGATAGTTCCAAACATCTGAGTGATTCTTCAAATGGAGCTAAAGGGGTTTCTGTTCTCTGTTCTCTCAGGAATCTTTGCCTTCTTCTTTTTCTCGGGACACACAGACGCGTTTAAGGGAGCCGCTCCCAGCCTGCATTACTACTGGGTTCCTATTCTGGTAGGTGACACTGATCAGCTGTTCAGCACCAGCAGAGCTTCTGAAACGCTCAGTATTACTGTATTGTTTCTAGTATCCTGTTCATCTGAATTATTACATAATGTAAACAGTAGCTGTAATCCGCGAGGTCTTGCTGATGTGTAGAGCAGAATCTGATAAAGACTTCAGTGTGTTCATGTGTGTGTGTGTTGATCAGACGGTGCTGGTGGGCTCGTATCTCATCGCTCATGGGTTCTTCAGCGTTTACTCTATGTGTGTGGACACCCTCTTCCTCTGCTTCTGTGAGTACTCATATACTCTCAAATATTGTGAGAATCATTAAAGAATGATGAACATACCTGCAGGGAGCGATTGTTTGTTTCCTTATAAACAGTGAGATGATGCTGTGTACTGTTTTCACGCATGTTTATTGTGCATGCAGCTGATCTTAAAGCTCTGAAGAGTCTCTGATGAGACTTCATGCAGTGGTGTGTTCTGCTCTGAGCTCTTTCTAATCTCTCAGTGAGGCTGAGAAGCTTGTCTGCTCTTTTTCACGTAATAACCTCAATCTCTCTCTCTCTTCTCTTTCATGCTTTATTCTTTTTTCCCATCCTTCCATTTTTATCCACCCCTTTATATTCATCATCTGATGCATCAAATAACACAAACTCATGTATTATAAATACAAACACGCAACACAAAGGTGAAGACCTGGAGCGTAACGACGGCTCTCCTGAACGCCCGTATCACATGACCGCCACACTCCACCAGATCCTCATGAAGGACCTGGATGAACCGGCGGCTCGAACCCCTGCCTCACGAGACGAGACCATGCAGCTCACCTCTCCAGACCAAACACAACTGTGATGTGAATAACCAGTAACACTGCTGAGAGTTATGAACTGTCCCCAGCATGGAAGTATAATCTCACTTAGCCGTATAGCAATCACAGATAAGTGACATTGTGTAATGATTAACAGAGTTTGACCCGTAGCATATCTGATGAAGAATGAAGGTGAAAGATTAGCACAACAAATATGACGGTTTATTATAACTGTTTCTTGAATGTATTTAAAGGTTAGAAAGGAAAATCCACACAATCAATGAAATCTTTGCACGTGTTTGCAAAACAGAATGTATTGAAAGTGTCCTGCATTTGCACAGCAGAGTCTCTTCATTCACACTGATTCTGTTCATGTCTTGTTTGTGACATCAGAGCGTGTGAATGAACAGCAGCTGTCTGTGCTGTCAGCTGTATGATGTCTTTATGTACAGAAAGTGTCTGTGACTTTTCATGTGTCCAGCTGCTGTTTGTGT
>JAZGTH010000133.1:380000-387500 GCA_036877525.1 Chromobotia macracanthus
TATGTACAGACGGCAGATGTTTTTTCTCTTCATGGTCTTTAATAAGAGTCAGTTCCTCTCGTGTCTGCTCCAGTCACAAGACACATGCCCATGACCTGCTGTGATCATGAAAAATGTTATGAATGTTATGCATGCAGTACAGAGGACTGATAAAAACAGAAAAATGAGTTGGAGATGTTAAAGATCCTTTGAGCTATTTTGTGGCTTTTAGTGCATATGTTTGTTGTCTTTATATATGGAGATATATGTAAGTGTGTTTCTAAGAGCTGACAGAATTCACAGATGACAGACACGTGTGTCGTGTGTCATATTAAGCAGCTTTAATGGTTAGTTCAGGATATATAATGATATGTTTAGTGTGTCAGGCTGATGTCCTTTCAACTCTTGAGTCGCGAGCTGCTTTTCATCATCGGCTCTGATTGTTAACAGGAATAAATCAACAGACACTTCATAATGCTTATTTATCAGCAGACGCTTATGTTATATTCAGAGCTGAGATTATAAATTACAATCGCTTATCAGTGCTGTTTTCTAGCCAGGGCAGGCTTCACTATTTCTTGTTGAGGAAAAACAAAAATTAAAAGATCACAGAGACTTGGGCCCTTTTGACCTTGGCAACCACTTAGCAACCACCCAGACAACCCTAGCAACCTCCTAGTAACATCCTAGCAACCACCTTAGCAACTGCATAGCAACTGCCAGCCACCCACAAAGCGCTCATGGTGGTGAGTTTTTTCTGTATCCAGTCTTAGTGTTAATGGCAGGTTCATGAAGCTGTAGATTTGAACAGTAGTCTCTTGTTGCATGTTTTCAGTTCTCTGCTTGTTTGTGCTTTTATCTCGTCAGTAATGGGTCATAATTGACAGTCTTCAGTCACACAGCAGTGTATTATAGTATTTACAGTCAGTATGTAAGCTGCACTCAGCATTAGCAGTAATACTGACTCGTGAATGCATGTGTGGGCTTGCTCTAATGCCCGTCAGTCAGCTGGAGTGTGTAATAATGACTCTTTATCCTCATGTTTGTGTTTGCACATTCATGCTGCTTTTAGCTGGCTGGCCGGTCTTCAGTGTTTTAGAAGAAGTGCATTATGGGTAGTGTTTTGTGAAAACTGCTTACGTGTTTCATTTAGATCATGTCTCGTCCATTTAGCCGCTCGGTTATTCCAGTCTGTAGTTTGCATTTAGTTTGCAAACATTCTCCTGCTGGTTATATACAGGTTTACATTAAGATTTTAGGGAAGTTTTATAAGGGAAAATATATGTTTCAGGTGCTGTAACTGATCACTTTTACATTGTGTATTGTGTCACACTGCAGGACACATCAGTCACTGCTCTGATGTCATAACCATGATCATATTGTTCCTGCTTTCTCGCTGGTTATCATGACAGTGATGGCAGAGGAATAGTTCATCTGAAGTAAAGATGCTTGTAATTAAAGTGTGTGTGTTGACGCAGGACCCTGTTCAGGAGTGGGGTGAGGAGCATGAAGACGGAGCAGTGTTTGGGGTCACCCTGCACAGAGAGCCCGTTCAGCAGTCGTCTGAGCCCACAGAGGCTTTCGTTCAGTACAGAACATGTAAAGTCCGGCGGTTAAAAGCAGCCACGCTGGACAAGCTGGTGGCTCACCTGCAGGATCGCAGCTGTCAGGAGAAAGACTACAGCAGGATCCTGCTGTCCACGTATCGCACCTTCACCAGCTCCAGCGCTCTCATTGAGACGCTCTTCCACAGGTGAGATGATATCTACAGCTGCTGCAGGTGTTAGTGAATGATGCATGTTCAGTTTGTATCGTCTCTCTCACTTCTGTAGAGCTCCTTGTTTCTCATTATTTCAGATGAAATGTTATGAACTCAGATTCCACCGCTGCTCTCTGTGGGTTTATGGTTTTATTCATTAGCTTAGACAATGTATAAGTTTAGACAAGCCCAATAAAAATAATTAAGGTGCATTTTGATGATTTAAGTGTCACGTTTGATTTCCTACTTCACTTTTGAAAGTATCTGCCCCTTAAACTCCAGTGATACAGTCTATAAAGTTACAGAATATCACATTACACTAAAAATAAACTCCTGCTGCCTTGGCCAAATCACACACATCACTCAGAGTTTAGTCTTACAAAAACCAGTGTAATGTCAGCTGTGTGAGTATTAATGTGTAAGATGAGCAGTACAGTATTGTTGAGTTTTGTATGTAAGTAGTGCATTTAAAGAAGTATTATTTTTTCCATCTTTTCTACCAGGGATCTCCTGACCTCCACCCTCAACAGCAACCAATACCTGAAGAGGTGAAATTATACACATGATATAATTTCACGACATGATACGACATGATAATTATAATACAGAAATAACAGTTTAAACACGTCTGTGGCTCATATACATATATACATATATATGTGGCTCACACACAGTTTCTGCAGTAAATATATTTTATTTCCTCCTGATGTTCTGGCAGCTCATTGTGGACGTTCCTCCAGACGTGGCTGGAGGAGTTCAGTGAGGATCTCAGAGAAGCTCCCCTGCATTCATCTCTACGTTACATGTGCTTACAGCTCAGACAATACACCACGCTCTTCCCGCTGGCCAAACGCTACGAAGCGCTGCTTAAGACTTTCCAGAAGCAAGGTTACTGCTGCTGTCAGATCAGTTTTAAACCTGCTGTTTGTTTCAGTAGAGAAATGTCCTGAGAGAAATCACTGAAGAAGGAAATAGCCCAAAAAATATTAATAACATTTATATGTTTATAAATTAAATTGTTGATATTCTTATCACATAAAATGAGTGATGTCACTTCTCAACACAAGTCATAAAGTTTAGAGTTTAAATACCAGAGTTTAAACTCATCTTTCTTCTGCATGTAACTCAGATGTTGAGGCCAGTGGATCAGCTGGTTGTATAGAAGAACCGAATCTGGATGAGGGGAAGGATTTGGATCCGGATGGTCTAGCCAGTGAAGCAGATTTCATGGAGCTCTCGGTCACAGATCTGGCGGAGCAGCTCACTCGCATGGATGCTGTGAGTGCTGAAGTTTCATTGCTTGCAGCTGATTGGCTCCTCGCTGTCTTTTAAATGTTTTGGTATTTGTGATGTTTCTTTTAATGTTGATGTTGTAGGAACTGTTCGTGAAGGTGATTCCCTTCCAGTGTCTGGGCTGTGTGTGGTCTCAACGAGACAAGAAAGAGAATCTCTCTCCCACTATTTGGGCCACCATTGCCCAGTTCAATGCCGTCACCAATCGGGTCATCACCTCTCTGCTTTGCCCCTCCTTCAGGCAAGGCCCACCTCCCAACCCCACCTCCACACCCACACAGAGAGCCAGAGTCATTGAGAAATGGGTTCGAGTCGCACAGGTAAGCCCTGTAGTGGACAGATGTAGATTTACTAGAAAAAACACATCGGAAGACTGTGTAGATTTCCTACCAAACTGAATCATACGTTGAATACATTGAAAATACATTGAACTGTCAAACCTAAGCAAGACACCATGACAGATCACATGAGTGAAATTGAGAAACATCATCAGTGTGTCTCCACTCTCAGGGCTGCAGAGAGCTGAAGAACTTCTCCTCACTCAGGGCTATTTTGTCGGCTCTTCAGTCTAACCCCATCTACAGGCTGAGGAGGACCTGGTCTGCAGTGAGCAGGTGATAGTTAAGAAGGTAGAAAGTGTTTTGTTAAACCGTTTTTCTGTGTTAATCTGTGATTCTCTTCTCCAGAGAGACCACGTCTATGTTTGAGAGCCTGTGTGAAACATTCCCTGATGAGAACTGTGTTCTGAGCAGCAGAGAGATCTCTGTGCACGTAAGCCATTCACACACACACGTTCATGTTTTCTACTGAATATACAGTGTGCTTGATCTGCAACAGAGACGGTTGCTAATGTTGAGGGAGTGTTTGAGAAACATTACATTGAAGTCTTTCATGAATAAAGATTTCATCTGCATTGAAACGCTGTTAAGTTAGCAGTTTTATATCAGCTTGGGAGTCAGTTCTAGGTCAGACATTTGATGTCATAGTTTATCAATGTTCCCTTCTCAACGTTCGCATAACCGTGTTTCCTGTAGCTCAAATGGTAAATCATTGCGTTAGCAGCACAAAGGTTGTGGGTTTGATTCTCAGTGAACACATACTAATACAGTGTATACTTTGAAAATGACCTTGTGACTTTGAATTAAAGTATGAATTAAAGTCAAATTCATAACTGTAAATAAAAGCATCTTCATTTAAACAGACATTGCATTTTCCTTTATTCCTTGACTGCTGATGTTTACTAGCTTTACCTGATAATAACTGTTTCCTGTTATAGGATGGGAGTCAATCTGACCTGGAAAACACAACCACAAAAACATCCCAGCGATGCCGCCTTACAAGACAGATGGTGAAACACATTTTTCATATTAGAAAAACTATTATTCATAAACACACACAGATGGAAACAGGCTCACTCCTGTCCTGCAGTGTTCAGTGATGTTGTTAATGTCCGACTCATTTGTCTCAGAGCTCAGCTGGAGGGACGGTTCCATACCTGGGGACGTATCTCACAGCCCTGACCATGCTGGACACGGCCCTACCTGACACTGTGGAGGTGAATCTGCAACCTGTGTGTTTAACAGTGATGGAGATCTGATCACTGTATTACAGTAAACAAATAAACACCCACAGCACACAAGCGGCCTATAATACTTCAGCCATCACATAGCAACACCTTGGCAACCACTTACACACTCATGTGGCAGTGACTTTTGTATGGGCAGTTTTTATGTTACAGTTTCTGTTGGGTTGTATTATATCTGATAACACAGATTGTGTTATAATGATTGGCTTTATTTCAGCCTCAGTTATATCTTTATACGTCTTCTCATCAACAGGGTGGCCTGATTAATTTTGAAAAGAGGCGAAGGGTGAGTCTCTCTCTTTGTTACCTGCTCAGTTAACTGTATCCATGGTTTCCTCTCTTTGTCCAGATGTTGAGTACACAGTTGGTGTGGCCTTCCATTAGACAGGAGAGCTTTGATCTGAGGTTACAGCAGTAGATGTTTACAGAACACTCATAGTGTTTTATCAGTCTGATATTAATTCCATGACAGATTATTTGTGCAGGGTTTGTTATGTAACAGTCATTTCTCTTTCTTCTCTCTGTGTCTGCAGGAGTATGAGATCATGCGTCAGATTCGTCAGTTACAGGCCTCGTGTTCTCAGTATGTTTTAGGCCGTCACCCTCAGATTGCTGTCTGGATTCAGAGTCAGACTCTTCTCACAGATCAGGAGAGGTGAGACTCCAACAGGTGCAGAAGCTTCTGTCAATGCAAAAGTAAAATGAATCAGGTCCCTCAGTGTTCTTGATAAGAAGAATGTTTGTTTTTTGCTGAACCAGGTGCTGCAAAGAACCACTAAAGATTTTTTAAGAGTGTTCAATATAAAACTAGATTATTTAAGTCTGACACTAAGTCTGTTCTAAATTCAAGGATATGATTCTGATATGACATCACTTCCCTTTCTGTGTTTGAATTGTTCCTCTGTGTCTTCACCCTCAGTTATGAACTGTCCAGACAGCTGGAGGCATCTCATGACTCTTCTTCATCATCCAGCAGCAGCTGGAGTCACCGAGCTCTCACCAAAAAACTGTCAGCGTGAGTGGAAGCACATTACATGTATACATATTCATGTAGAGTTAGCATAGATTTTCTGAAGATCACCTTAATCGACCTACAGTAAAGTTACAGGATCAGAGTAAGCTCTCATCAGGTGGAGTAAATTAAACTATAGATGCTTTCTTACCAGTGAACCATAAATGTTCATTATAAACTGCAGAATAACACACAGTTTAAGATTTAAGATCTGTCACCAGCAGAACAGACTGTATGTTAATGTCAGAATCTTCTGCACAGTGACAAATGTGTGTTTGCAGGCTCTTGTCAGGGAATGATGAATCTAGAAAGAGCTCAGATCAGATCAGTGTGTCGTCCTCTGGATCCAGCAGCTCTGAGCTGGAGGAAATCTCAGCTTCTCCAGGCCTGATGCTCATCACACCGGTACTGTCACGCCTGTTATAGAAGCTGAACAGAATCACTGTACACTTACTATAACCCTAAAATACACTGTTGACCGTCATAGATACAAGTTATGAAATCATTAGATTCTTTTGTTTTGTTAGATTTTAGGTGCTTTCTTCTTCTGTGAACATTTTTGTCCCCACAAGGAAAGCAAAATTTTGTCATATTACAGACAAACACAGACCTACAGGTGCAAAACCAAAGGGTTTCAGTTCCATGACTGCAGAATCATATCAGATTCCACGTTTCTCAGTTGCTCCAAAACAAAACTGAAGTGTCTGTCTTTGCTTTTAATTTCTCTTATATTTTGATGTGTTTTCATGTGACAGAGGTCTCTGCAGCTTTTCTGTGTGTCAGGAGTCATCCTCCTCCTCCTCCACAGACACACACACACATCAGCACTCAGAACCTGCAGTTCTTAGAAAGTTTCTCTTCTAATCACTGTCATGACATTGCTTGCTGTTGCTAAAACTTTGTTTTGACAAGTTTTTAAAAACATTACATGCAAGACTTAAAACCAAACACAAATATATAGAGTTTTTTATGCTTGTAGGCTATTTAAAAGTTCTTGATTCTGACTGGTCGATCGCTGCGTTCTGCTCTCAGATCTGTATAATGTCACTCTTTGTTCTGTCTTTAGTCTCTCTCCAGCTGCGGTCAGAACACGAGTGAGAACTTTCCCTCCAGGTCCAGCTCTTCCTGCAGCTCCCAGCAGGATCTCAGCCCCGCCACCTCCATGTGCAGCCCCTCCTCCAGCTCCACCTCCTCCTCAGCATCATCAGACCCTCAGCTGGTCTCCTCCCACAAGCGCTCGGTCTCTATGACCTCACTTCCCTTCTACAACAGGCAGGTGGATGACTCCTGCATCATCAGAGTCAGTCTGGACTTCTGCAGCAATGGAAACATGTACAAGAGCATCTTGGTGAGTCTGTGCAGTATGAACATCACAGATGTGTGACAGTCAGGTGTGTTCTGGTTCAGAGATCATCTGAGAAACATCTGCTGCAGGACTTTCTCTGTGTCTTGTTTCAGTCAGTGATTTGAAATGAAGCATTGTAGTGTTCAGATGTGTAATTGGCTCACATGATCTATTTTACAGTTGAGCAGTCAGGATAAGACCGCTCAGGTGATCCAGAGAGCTTTACAAAAGCATCATCTGGAGGATGTCACAGAACAGGACCTCATCCTCGTACAAGTGCTGCCTCAAGGCAGAGGTATCGAGAACTCGTTCATATACACTCATTATAATTCTGTCTTATTGTGCAGTTGTTGCTTTAGCAAAATGTTCTAGCAAGTTTAATCATTAAATGAAACAATCTTTTCAGGCAGATACAGACTGTGAGGTTTAACAGTATAAAATCAAATATAAAACAAATAAAGATTACTGCACAAAATATTTTAAGATTCTGCAGTTTTAAAACTCCAGATTGTTATGCTGATATTGTG
>JAZGTH010000133.1:392500-455000 GCA_036877525.1 Chromobotia macracanthus
ACATGGCCTCAGGACAGCACAGATTCTCTCTGCACGTGGAGGCTCTTCTCTGCTTCCTCTCTGTGTCCGTCAGCCTCCTCTTCCTCACCGTGATTGTATTTCTTGTATTTGACTGGCTCAGCCGTCATCACCCAGTTTCTCAGCAGAGAACGTGAGATTTCTGCTCAGATTTTGTTGACTCTCTTGTGTCAACAATTCAGTTCCAAGAAAATCCAAATACAGCTGATGTGATTCCAGCCTGTAGATTGTAGATTGAGTGTTTGGTGTGAGATGTACAGTAAATACATACAGAGACTGCTTCAACACTCCTGCTGGCTTTCTTCCTATTCAATATCATTTTTCTTTACAAATGATATTTTTAGTGTCAAACTTGGAGTGAAAGGTTTGTTTTAAATGCAACATGTACTTGAGCTGGAATGATGATCTGACCTGTCAAAAGGTCAAAGGGATCAGAGATCAAACTCACACGTGCTTCATTGATTAGCTAGAAATATTGTGGAATATTAAATATTTTATTCTGTTCATATCATAACATTTCTTTGTTTTACATTCTTGAAAACTGAAAACTTTATTTGCGGGTTGAATTGAGATGCTAAATCACTCACAGAGTGTGATGTCAGACTTTTGGACTTGTGTGTGCTGGATTCTCTTCACATGAGTCGGGCTTCATGAGATGCCAGTGTTTTATTTTTAGATCATTTGTTTTGTGAAGGCGAGCGGCGCGTGGAATGTAATTAGGCAGGTTGTTGTTTAAATGTGCTGTTGTTGTTTCTTGTCTTCTTTGGGCAGAGTGTTAAACTCAACTCAACTTGTTTCTCTGTGAGCTGCAGTATTTGGAATGAAACTCTACATTTCCTGACGTAATAACGTTCCCATGCACACAGTGAATAAAAGGGAATCTCTCTCATCGGATGATGCAATCTCTCTGATTTCCAGCAAATAAGTGACGTCTCCTGTGGCTTCTCTGTGTCGTTCGGGACCTAAATAAAGGAAAAGAAGAACTGAGACCTTCATTTAGTGTTTTCCAAATGTCCTCCTCCTCTCTCAACACACTCTCCTGCAGTGTGTGTGAATCGCTGAGGATTCATCCTCATTTTAAGGACTTTGAATTGTTTTGGAGGATTTTAAAATACAAACACAGACTCTCTGATTATTAACTCTGTAAGGCTCTCTGAAGGCTGTATGTTATGGCTGGCACAGAGGTTATGCGATCTTATGTGTAAACATATCGGCGGTTCTCTCGCTGTTGTAATCGCTGTTAAATTAACCTCCACAATCATTTTGTGCACCGTGTCAGTGTCGCTGTGCTCTGCTTCATTATCACAACAAACACTCTTTCAATGTTTTCTAGATAGCCTCACACCAGCAAATGTAAACTCATGTCTGAGTTGTTGAGTGCTGCTGGAGGAAGTATTCATTGTGAAGTTCATTGTGTCTCAGATTGTATTATGAAATCTCAGAAATAACCTGCTAGCTAAACAGTTAAAAAGGTGAAAGAAAAGGCTAAGAGTATGCATACGTGTCCCAGTTTAAAAACTTCTATTGCAACAGCTGATGCATTCCTGTTCCCAACCCCCACCCTGACCCGGCCGCCTCCCTGCGCTCCCCTCGGCTCAGTGTTGAGACCGTCTAATCTTTACATAACCGCTCTGGCCAAGACAAGGTGTTACAATAACACGTTTCTCCCGTGGTGCATGTGAACTCTCTGTCACGTGGGGACGGCTCGAACCTTCCCCCTCCCTCAGGTGTTTAAGTTAAGGGAGGAGGAAGTTGTTTGGCCTGTAACCTGATGCCTTCTCCCAGAGCCGGACGGAAGCCATTAAAATAACCTCCAAGCTCAAGGTCTGTTCTTCTCTCTGGAGGAAAACGGGTTACTGGGTTATGCTGCTTTACTGCCGGGTCGTATTACTTTGAAGGTTTATCTTAGGGTCGTATATATAAGCCTTTGAAAATGGAAAGTTTAATATGATGAGACTATAAATGTAAAAGAAATCACAGTAACTGAAAAACAAAAGTTAAATGTTAAATAAACATCTGGTAAGTTAAACCCTTTAAGTTAAACAGATAAAAAGTCAGATGCAGAATACGCATGACAGCCAAAGTTTGAGAATTTCTCTGGCCCTCTTGTGATTTCTGATTGAAAATGCACATAATAAAAATAATTGTATATGTAATATACATGTAAATTACATAATGTGTATTTTTTGTATTTTCAATGATAATTAAAAACAGAAGCTATATACACTTATGTTTTATGCTTTTGAATGTTTTAATATTCTATATGTTAAAGAATTGTTGTTGAATTGTTGAATTGTTTGCAGCTCAAGCAGTTATGTGTTAACTTGTGCTGCTGCAGCTGAACATTCGTGTTGTGTTATGCAAATAAATATGACTCCACTATTAAGTCATTTTTATTTGTTTAGTTTTTGTCACATTACATGCTGTTTCAAAAGCAGGTTTACAGCTCAAACCCTGTTCAACCCTGTTAGTCAAGATATTCGGTAGATATTTAGAGATATTTAGAGACCTTCTGCTTTTAGTGAAAGAGAATTGAGGAAGAGAATTCTATGCAGGTGACACAATGCCTCAGTGTTCACGTTTTCACACGTGAGCTGTACGTGATATTCACCAGTGATAATGAGGACGGCAGGTGGGGACAGATATATGATGATAATTTCCATGACAGGTGTGTTATGCTAAACAATGAGATAATATTGAGTGTATTTCCTCAGACCTACTTGTGACGTTCACTCTCAAACTCACGTGTGCTCCTCAAACCTCAGGCAGCTCTCGGCTTCTTCTCTCATGACCTCACCTGACACCTGACAGGCTTTATTGTTTACAGGAAGTATCGGACCTCTCCCTCTCCTCTCCCTCCTGCTACAAACACTGCTGCATGTAGATCAGACTCAGTGAATCATTAACTAATCAGAAGTCTGAGTGCGGTCAGAGCTGTGGAAGCAGGTCAGCAGCACACGTGAGAAACCATTCCACCTGCAAGTAAACATTCCTGAGAGAGAGAGAATGAAGAGAGAGAGAGAATGAAGAGAGAGAGAGAATGAAGAGAGAGAGAGAGAGAGAGAGAGAGAGAGTGTCAATGAAGAAACAAAGACCAGCTTCACACAATTATATCACTGCACATCATAATGGTTTTTTGTGTGTGTTTCCTTGTTGCGCTACATGCCGGTATGTGATCACATGTTTTTTTAATCGTGACTCAAGTTTTGAGAAATGATTCCTTTGAATGTCATTACGACATACTGGCATATTGTGCTGCTGAAAACAAGCATCAGATAACTATAAATGTGTTTACAAAGAGCTAAACTTTAACTGCTTACTGATAATGGCTGAGATATACACACACACATATATGTAGAGAGATATATATATATATATATATATATATATATATAAGAAAAATGAATTTATATGTGTGTGTAATACATATACTGTATATATATTTATAGAGAAAGAGAGAGAGGTTTGATTCAGATAGTGACTGTATCACTGCAGGAAATAAAAGCATATATCTTAAATCCAGAAGTCTGCTTTGATACAAACACGACCGGACAGACTGATATAGAAGCTCTTCTAATAATAATCTAAAAATAGACAAACATTTGAGCAGCTGCAGTCTGGAATCAGAGCCGCAGTCAGACCGTACAGGAATGAGAAATGTAACTCGTTCTATGCAGGAACACCATCCCAGTCTGTCATTTCACCTTTGCCCTCTACAGGAAGTTCAGACACTTCTGTGTGTTTGCTCTGAAGGCCGCGCAGGTGCTGTCTCGTGTCTGGAATGATCCACAATCTGTCTGTTCTTAACACACATTCTCAACCTCTTCTAAAAGACTCTGGTGTGTTGTGTCGGTTCAGTGTGACCTCTGACCTGCCTGAAATACCTGCCTTCATCTTACGTGAACCCTCTGTGACAGAAGCTGGAGTAATACACACCGACCGGAGAAACTATTGTGTGTAGGTTCTGTTTTCCCTGTGGAGCACGAGGTCTTGTCATCAGACAACACCAGACATGACTCACAATGTATGTCTCCTTAAAAAAGCTTTAGAAAAACTTCAGCATGCAGAAGCATGTTATCTGGGAATCATATCTCCAGTTACACAAACTGGAGCAAAAAATGTCGCAAGCACACAAAGAATTCCTGTATGTGGAAGAAAACGGAGACGTTCGCTTCCCGTCGATCTTACATCTGCTCTTGTTGGGCTGCGTTGCAGTTTTTCAAACCTCTCGGGATATGAGCTGGACTCTGTGAAATCTGGAATATGCAGGCAGTGATGAAATAGAGCGATAAAGAGCGTGAGAGAGACGCTTCATCTCCAGGCCTGTGGTGAATTTAAGCGTAACTCAGAATCCTCTGATTACAGAGGGATCTTCTCTCTGCCAGATTACTAAGTGCTTCCAGTAGACCAGTACAAGACAGTCCTCACCCTGACCAGAACATATCTGCTTTAAAAACAGATTCCAATGCTTGCACGTTTTAGCGAGAGGAAAAATATTGTTTTTCTGTAATGCTTCACGTTCCTTTCAGAGTATTGAGTGCACAGCCCATCTGTGATGTTTAATTTCTGTGGTCTGAATCGTTTGAACACACGTTACTGTTTCCTGCAGGCAATACTGTGATGAAGTTTAAAAACAGGATTCTTGTTACTGCAGCTGTGAGGTGTGTGTTGTTGACTGATCAAGTGAAGCGTTTCTGATATGAAGCTGATGGCATAACTTTCACATTCCACTCAGATCAGTAAAAAACATGCACCCATCCCTTCTTCAGCGTCAGGCACCTGTCACTCTCTTCTTTAGAGAAACATTTTTGTCATGTATTTCTTTTTCAATGAAAAGATCTTCTGTCAGTGGCGTTTAATCCGGCAAGCATCTGAGTTAAAAACATCGCAACCCCATAGCAACACCCTGGCAAACACCCAGTAACCCCCCCAGCATTAGTGACCCTGTGGCTGCGAGTTTAACTCAGACAAGCAGCCTTCACATTCTCCTCATGAAATGTATCTGTGAATGTAAACTAGCTGTTTATACATTTCACGGGTCAGTGTTGTTCACAGAGCAGATGAGTGTCCACACTGCAGACAGCACTGATAAAAGATAAGAGGTGCTCGAGGTACGACAGACATTCATGTTTCACCGAAAAGAGAGACACGTGATTTATCTTTGATTGTGGCAACACTCTCGGATTCTTAGAAAAAGGTTTTCAGTTCTCTGGAAGAGAGAGAGAGAGATGCAACACAGAGCAGTCGAATGCTCATTGCTTAGCTCCGCCCTCTTCCTCTCAAGCTCAGCTGTGACTGGCTGCCCTCTGGTTGCCATGACGAGTGGGTTCACTCAAGGTTCTGTGTTTGCTGAAAGGAGGCGATAGGGCAGAGTGGGCGGGGCTGACCTACATTCTGCTGTAGCCTATCAGCTGCCTAGTAGCTCGTGTTAAACAAAACCTTTAACACACTTACACACACACACACACTTACACACACACACACATTTACACACACATTTACACACACACACACACACACACACACACACACACACACACACACACTTACACACACACTTACACACACACACACACACTACACACACACACACACTTACACACACACACTTACACACACACACACACACACACACAGGGCGTGTCCCAAAATGATTTCTCAACACTGTGAGGTGGCAACATGTTTTTCAAAAGAAACTTAAACAATATTATGAGATGATCAAACATCTTTCTGTTAATAAACTGCTGCAGTTTATGATGCTGTAAGAAAATTATAGATAGCGAGGTCATAAGAGCCGTTTTCACCTCATCTGCCCCTTTAACGTGACTTCTGTCAGTGTAACTGCTGTTTTCCAAGTTCATTCATTCATAATGTCATATAAATAAACTAAATAAACGTGTTCATGTTGCTGTCCGTCACCACATGAAAACTTTAAAAAGGACCACACCCAAAATAACACATTCATAAACGTCATTGTTTGTAATTAAAAACTGAATATTATAATAAGTGCCTGCCAAATGCATACGTGTAAATGTATAATATTAAGACATTTGTGCTCTTTATACCATTACAAAGATTTTACAATTAAAGGAGTGATTACAAGTAAGACTGTTATTCATATTTGTGGATCTAGATGAAAGAATTAAGTCTCTCTTTTTCAGATATTCTCCATGAGTGTAAGCCCTGTTGTACTTCTAGTCTGTTATTCTGGCAGGAGTTTTTCACAGCTCTTCTGTATGTGATTGTACAGTCACAGAATTCTGTCTGTTTTTGCTGGTTTTGTCATGGTGGTTCAGAGCAGGATCAGCAGAATGTGAGTCAGGCTGGAGCAGCGGGGTGTCAGGTTATAGAAGCAGGAGAAACATGGCAGTCATTAAGCTTTCCTTCCTCCAGACACGCTCCTGCGGCCTCACATGGACCGTCTGACCTCATTTCAGGCTCCAAATAGGAAACTGAAAACACAAACAGCAGCTGGAGAGGGTTTGGTAGAGCGAGTGCAGATTCACGTGGGCAGAAATCCAGCTCGACTGTTGAGAAGCAGATCTGAGCTGCCTGAGAAATATAAAAACAGCCGATGAAACAGCCTGTGAGACTGAGAGAGCGTTACATTACTCAACACATCAGCGGTCTGTCTTCTTTATTTCAGTAAGGTATTAAAGCTACAAGCAGTAAACTGCATACTGGCACAACAGACAGGCACCCGCTTCACTTTTGAGGAGATTTTTACATTTAATATTCAAATATCAAAACATTAACATGCAAATAAAGCTTGTATTGAAATCCACAGCTGTTGAAAAGGCAGAAGGAATAGCCAAACAGGGTAGAGTGTGTTAGATTAAAAACCTGGCAGGAGTTACATCACACTGTATTAAGATACAGTTATTAATAGTGTTTGCCCAGTGCAGATCTTGTGTCAGTGGATTCCTTGAAGTCCAGGTTTAGTTCAGACCTCTTCAGCTGCTTATGAATCCTTTAAATAATTACTGCAATATGTAACAGATAAAGGAATTATTTTTATTAAGTAAATCTTTAAATGTTACTGAAGACACAAACTAAGGAGGCCCCACTAATGGTCTGACCCTGAACGTTTACTTCATCATGTGCTTTAAAAAACTCCGCAGTCTGTTACACAGCTTGTGAAATTCATGACATGTCGTAATCAAAGAGTTTCACAAGAACCACATGTGGTCAGGGTTGTGTCTTAAAGAGCACAGCCGTATGTTCTGCTTTATTATCAGAGTTATGTCAGCGAGATGTTTATCAGATCTGGAGGAATTCTTGCAGAATTCAGAATATCCCACAGCACAGACATACACCACTCCAGTTCTCCAGTCAAAATCTCATTGTTCTGTCTCTGCTGTCTGAGGTTTCAGCTTCATGAAGGAAACAGAGCAGGAGGAGATACAGTCTCGTGTTCTGTTCTGAAATACACCCCAACACAATCTAATCCTCTCTCTTATTAAACTCATATTTCTTATCTCATTCTCTCAGACACTACCTTCTTTTCTTTCTAATAATGTAGCAATTCTTGCATAATGAAAGCAGTGATGTGTATAGGCCAGTGTCCCATCTGAGGTATGATCTTTACTGCTGCCTGCAGCGGCTCCGTTTCAAACCCTGCTGACGTGACCTGCTGTCTACAGATGTCATAGACATCACTGATCATGTTTGGACAGAACTGGGTGCTCACAGGGTTTTGAAACAGAGTCATTGTTTATGAAACTGCAGGTAACTTCAGGTGTCATGTTTTCATTTCTGACACATCTGGATTGTGGGAACAGGTGTCTGGTCATATGTAAACACTCGAAGGTCTTATCAGCAGAGTGAATCTGTTCCCATTGTGTCGTAATGAAAGTCTGTGTGGAACCCAAAGCAATGAAGCTAAACTGGAGTCATATGTGAAGACGTTTGCTAAACTTTGGTGTGTGTGTTTGGTTGGGGGGTCGTCTGTTATGTGTGTTCGTGCTGGTGTGTTTGTTTTGTATGTGTGTGTGAGGTCATGCTGTAGCGGGTGAGACGGTTTTGAGTCTTTTGTTCTGGCTGAATATAAAGCTGTTGACCTCTGGACACAGTTTTTCAACTGTGCTCACAGTCCATCAGCTTCATCTGCAAAAGATAAAAGCGTACACTACCATTGTATGATCATGTTTTTAATTATGTACCATGGCAACATTGCGTTTATTTTTAGATGCATCATGTAAAAATGTCACAGCACTTGCACACAGAGATCATTTAGTAGCAGGTATCAAGCAGCAGAGAATCATCTGCTACATTAACATCTGACAGACTCTTTTATCTGCAGCCAGCGTGTCTCGTTCGGGACATTTTGGCTTGTGTGCTGTTGCTGCACATGCGTCGCTGTGAGCCGGTGCAGTCGGGTCATGTGACTCGCAGCAGGTCCAGTGTTGCTGTTCTGCAGTGGCACAAACACACGCAGCAGTGATCCACTGACCTCCTGCTCTCAGCTGTCAGAAATACAGCAGCTTTCTCTCTGCTCACCATGAGCTTTCCTCCATGTGTCCCTCTGTTTTCTGCTGTTTCTCTCTCAGTGCTCTCAGTTCTGTGTCCATTACCATCACACACCCCTCCGTCTCTCTCTCTCTCTCTCTCGCTCGCTCTCTCGCTCTCAGTGGTGACCTACTTTTCAGCTGACCTGTTTATGTAAGCTTTCATCCTCTCCACTAGGAATAGGTGGCAGAGCAGAATTCGTAGAAGACTGAGCTATTGTTGTCTCTGTTGTTGTTGTTAACTAATCTAATGTCAATATGTTTAACACAGTTTCATTTCTCAGCTCTAGTTTTATTGCTGTCTAGTGGCCTTTATGTGTTGAAGGTTTAGTTTATGTATCTAAAACTAAAATGAATTGTGGTTGTTTTTGTTGTATTTCCTTCATATGGGAAAATGTGTCTGAATGCAGTAATTAATGAATCTGAGTTTCTGTTTTCCAGTTTTGTTAGTCACAAAAATGTTTTAATGTTTTGTGGACTACTGTGGACAGCTTTTGATAATAAGGAAAACACTCATATAGTTTTGTTGTGTTGTGTCTCTCAGTATACACAGGGTCATACACACATGAAGAGTATCAGCGTGTCTCAGGAGATCTCCCAGCTCTCTCTCTCTCTTCTGCTCTTGCTGTTGTCTCTCGCCCTGACACTCATTTTGAACACTAAGCTCTTGTGTCGGCTGTGTTTGTGACCTGTCTGTCTCTTTCTCTCTGCCTGTGTCTGTCCTCACACACACATTGTGTAACGTCCTCCATGTTGAAATATAATCAGAACAAAGGCTTCAGTTTTACACCAGCACAATGGATTCAAACAGATCTGAGATCTGCCTGATGCTCCAGACAATGTGTCTGTGGACATGCATCTCATTTGTGTTTGACTCAACACAACTACATCCTTTATCCTGTAAATCAGACATACATCTGCTGAAAAGGTTTGAGGGAAAAGACTATCTTGTTCTCGGGATGTCCGATCATCTGGGTTGAATTTGTGTTTTGTTGTTCGGCTTGTGTTCAAATAAAACAGCTGAAAAATCTGCTGACCTCCACACGTCCCCACCGGCAGGCCAGAGTGTTCTGTACACACGTGAGCAGTGAGAACATGCAGTGACAGGAGAAATACGGGTTTCAGCTGTAGAAATACATGAGGAGTTAAACAGAAAGATACAGATCGCCCCGATCCGGTTCCACTGCATTGTTTATCTTTATGCAACTCAAACACACACCTTACTGACATGTAATGTGTTCAAGTGGTGCATGTGTGCCAGCACGGACGCGTTGTGTAAGTTCTCCGAACTCGTCTGCTGTGCATGTTAAAAGTGTAAACAGACTGCATAACTAGGCCAGTGTTACGTAATGCAGTGAGCCTGAGGAGAAAGCAGAGCATGTGTGTCAGTGTGTCAGGATTTTGTGACGGGTCAGATCAAGATACTCAATACTTCAGCCTGTCACGTTAAACCAGATTATTCTGAGAACAGATGAAAGGGCTGCGCTGGTTTATTCAGCCCATGCTTTCTCAGATCTGCTCATTAATCTCTGTCGATCTGAGTGGAATTTCTATTCAGATGGACAGCAAGTCAGAGCTTCTCCTGACCTACTGAAGGGTCACAATCTGTACATTTCATTCAATTACACTAAATTTAACTCATTTTTTAATTATATATTTTTCATAAAAAATGACACTAAACAAACGTGAAAAATGCAACATTTTATTTTTTTTAGATTTTTTAAAATGCACCCAAACCTCGCGCTGAATATTAGTGTTTTTACAATATGCATCATTTCAAAACGGAGCAGCTGAACAGTATTACGACTGTTCACTCAGGAACACCAAATTAACCTTGCTCACATTTTTTCCATGTTTCTTTTTGATAAAACCTTAAAAAACATCAAACGTCACTCATTGAAACACACTGCAAGGTCAAAGAGACATTGTGATTAATCACACCATCACAGTAAACAGGAAGATGCAGTTTGTGATGAACAGAACAACACAGCCTCAAACAGCTCATTTAAAAAGCACAATACAGTGTCGTGAGGAGATATTTTACATTTATACACACGTGCCATAAATTAATTAGACATGTAGACTTATAAAAGGGGTTTGTGATTCTAAATTGAGCCACACAAGAAAAATCAACACTTTAACGTTCATTTTAGCAGAGGAACATAAGAGTGCGTGTCTTTTTTAACAGGAGAACAGAAAGCCGAACCATTAAACGGTTAAAAACGAACTGCAGCATCAGTTCAAAATGAAAATACATTTCTGCTGTTTCTTATCATCTATTTATACTGATGTTAGGAGCAGAAGATTCATCTTAAATTCCTGCTGGAACAAAAACTCTTATTTTAGAACAAGTCTAAAACAACAATTTGGCTTCTCGTGTATACATATTTATCTCTACATCAGGTGATAAAGTGAACTGACATGTTTTACATCAGTGGATGTCTAAGGAAAAGAATAAACAGGGTGGCTACATATAAGGGACCTGAATTAGGAACTGATTGTTTTAAAGGGTTAAACATTATCTGGAAACGTTTCAGTGAGCATCACCTGCAGTGAAACATGTTTTAGTAACATGACGTTTACATCACTCTGTTAATGTTTCTGTAAAGGCATTGGGGCATTTTGTCATTTTCCTATAAAAGGAGTTTCTAAAAAACTTACTTGATTGCAAAATTTGAAAATAAAAATGACTTTATATTAAGTGGCATTTTAAACAGCAAACACATTGAAACTATACAGTATTTCTGTCAATGACAAATTCATTAGTATCTTTTTTATTTTATGTGATATTTTTGTTTTCTTCCTAAAATATATTCATATATAACAGCTACATCACATTCTGTACATACAAATCAAGTGCTTAAACAAGTAGTTGACATTTGAGGGAAGTAGGCTGGGCTGCTGAACAGGAGAGATGCTCACTAGTTAGAAAAGCAGAGGTAGGGAGCAAAGAGAGGTATGAACTTAAAGCCGTGTTTCTTTGGTCAAGGGAACGATCCCTGAATCTTCTGATGTTTGGTAGATGTGAAGATGATGAAAAGCCTTAAAGTCACTTATTTACAAAGAATCCATGACAACGCCTCATGAAAGGCAGATATTGCTGTTGAATTTAAACACTGTGACACTGACATCTACTGCAGCACTGGAAATATAAGTGCCATCAATAGCGTTACATCCAATTTCATATGCAAAAGTGCCACGGTAACCTTAAAAGTAGAACAAACAAACAAACAAAGTAAGTCTGTACATTATATTACACTGCATCAGGTTTGGTTCTGATGCCTTCCTGATGTCCAGCTGTCTCAACCCTGGGCATACCAGACAAGGGGTGAACGATCAGTTCGGGGTGAAGGGACAGAAGGTTTACATAAAGTCTCAGGACATTACACATTAACCCCCATCTGGCATAGAACACCCCATTAAGTCCCACAGTCTCGCTTTCATTCAGTCGTGTCTCTTGTTTCGACACACACTGAATTCTTTCTTTCCGCATTCGACTCTTCCTCCCTCTGTTGAGGTGGCCTGTTTGCTGAACCCTGCAATGGACTGGCTGTCATCTCCATCAGCCTGATGCTGCTGGCCAGGATGAGACAAGGCCAAGTACGGGTGCTGAGGTAACGGCTGGATGTTAGCCGGTGGCGTTGGAGGCGAGTCTTGAGACGTCACTTTGCCGTCACTGTGAGCTCGGTGCTTAAGTCTCAGTTTGTGGGGGAGGGCTGTGCCTTTGATTTCCACGTGGCTGTCTTGGCACTGGTTTGGTGAGAAGGAGCTTTGGGTCATGAATGCGCGGGGGTGGTAGCTGCCTGTATCAGAAGAGGAAGAGGGGGACTCATCATCAGTGGACCCCTCTCTGTCAGAGCTACGGGGATCTCCATCACTTGAGGAAGTGTCCTTGCTTAAGTGAGTCTGATAGAACTCTTTGTGTCTCAAGCTTCCTTCAAAGGTCAGCACTGGTGGCTCATCATTCTCCACAGTGCCATTAGGATGACGGTACATCTGTGCCTCATCAACCTCCTCTGTTCTTAGTAGAAGATCTGGAGCAGCTGAATCAACCCTGTGGGTCTGTTGCTGCATGATATAAGTCTGCCTTTTGGCTGCTTCTACATCTGCACAGTCGTAGGGTGGAGAGTCCAAAGTCTTCCTCGCTAGCTGTTTGGTCACCTCTGCTAAACTTCTGGGACTTTCTGTTCGTCCCTCTGTAGGCTGGGAAAGATTCTGCTGTTGTTTGTGAATCACTTCCTGAGTCCCCTGACTTTCCACAGGATATGAGGCACTGCTAGAGCGGTATAGGATGACGCTTCTTTGAGCTGACCGGACAGGATTTACAACGGCCTCCTGGTGGCGTTGCCTCGGTGGGTTGGTGGAATAACCTGGTTCGAAAGAGTGCTGGTGAAGAACTGCAGGAAACCTAGGATGGATGTTGAACATCAGCTGTGTGGCGTTACTGACGGCGTCCATCTCTAGTGCCGCCCCTTCCTGCTTGATGTCATAACTCAATGGCTCTGGGCTGTCCCGAGAGGAGCCGTCTGACATGTCTGAGAGGGAACCCCGTGGGGAGTATTTGACCATTTTCACATGGCCCTCCCCTTGAACAGACTGCTCGGTTTCAGAGGAATCAGAGTTCACCTGAGAAACACTGGAGTAGCTACTGGGGTAAAAGCAACTGCTGGATGATGCTGAGTTGCCTCGTGTTCCACTGATCTGCTGACTCTTCTCCATGTAGGAGGCGGTACTAATGAGACCAAACCTGAGCTTGAGTTGTAAAAGCTCAGTTTTCAGGTGCACATTTTCGTCGTTGAGCGCCATGACTCTGTTCTCCAGGACCATATCGTTTATGCGCCGTTTCTCTCGAGAGCGCTTGGCTGCCTCGTTGTTCTTGCGTCGCTTTTCCCAGTAGGACGCATCTTTCTTCTCATCAGAGATGAATTCTCGTTTGCGTCGGCAGGACATGTTCAGCTTTGGTTTGAGAAGGCGACTCTGGCGATGGTTGTTTGGTGGTGAATGAAGATCGCTGAAGTCTGGAAAGTCGTCCGTGTTTTCTGTTTCGCTCGTACAGGAATTTGTTGAAATTTGTATGTTTAAACTTTCCATTGTTCCTCAAAGGGAGCCAGTTTGGGATGGTGGCTGTGCCACCGGTAATGAATAAACAGGGATGGGGTGAAGGGGAACGATGTCTACAAGAGTCCTGTAAGATCTCCTTCTGTACAGCAGACTTAAGAACTTTTCAACTAAGTAGCTGGTTCAGCAAAATCTTGATGAGGAGTTGAAACTCTTGGGAAACTGAACCTCATTGAGTTTCTCTGCTAATGTTCCTGTTATAATCAAGTGTCCAGGTTTACTAAGAAGAGTAAAATCTTCTGCCTCTCTTAGACTGTGACAGACTGCGTGTCAAAATCCCAAAGGGGTGAAACAGAGGCAAAGTTTAAAGACTCTGACTCCTGTTATTTGTTTATTCTGGGCTCTATCAAGCTGACAGAGATGTGTCCCAGTGCCTGAGGCGTGTTAGAAGATATGGGTCAGTCGGTCTGCTGTGGCTCTTGGGGAGGGGTGCTGTCGCTCTCTAAGCCTTCAGCCGGTCGTCTGATGAAAGGCTGCAAACACAAAAGAGAAACGAGACAGATTTGTTAATTGTGGAGAGTTAAAGCAATTCACAGTTTGCCTCCAGGCACTTCAAAGAAATCATTTCATTTGTTTTTTGTTTGCTTTCTCATTTGTAATGAGAAACTCTCCATGCTTTTTTGCATGGCTGGATAATCTGGAGGTTTGCACATGTTCAGCTGTGGTTTTCTCAATTTCTCCCGCTTCATCTGCTCGACCCTGACAACCACTGAATGTTTTCTGTTGCCCAGCAACCGCCGTCTGACCTCCTAACCCTGCTACTGATTTGTCAGGCAGTAGAGGTCAAGGGTCACAGGCTAGACTTTGGTACTGCGGCTCTTGTGATGTAAAGAAACAAGGTTAAGAATCATTATTTTTTAGAAATATCAGCGATTATACAAGCTACACTTTCAACCTCACTGAGAGCCGAACAGCCAAAGGAAAAACAGAACTAAAGATTCGTTCAGATTTGCTGTCTCATTTACATTTTTTAAATTAAATTTATGTTCAACACAAATCTTTGTACAGAATTCCCTGGCAGGACTGCACGTCACAATCAACATACGTATGGTAAACATTGGCGATACATTATTTGCTTAAACATTTTGAAACATTAACCCGTATGACATCACCTGCACTGCAGGGACCAGCACTGGTTTGTCTTTAAAAACAGACTGATGTTAAAACACGTCTCCTCTCAGCTATACGTTCACACAATCTGCCACATAATGGGGCCAGTGTGAGGGGCCGGGATCATATTCCAAAACACTAATGGAAACCCAGAGTAGCTGGAGATGATTAACTCAGTTCCACATGACCCATCATGACCTGCAGTGTCTGAAGTTCAACTCTGGTAAATACAGTCACTCACACGACGGTTTGACTGCAGACACCTCATCTCATTCTCTGTAGTTAGTAGGTGAGCAGATGAGATCCCAGTAAAATTTAGCTCATAAATTGAATTTGGGTCTCTGTTTAATATCTCACTGTGCTGTAGAGTCATAAACTAATAATACATTCATAAATCATACGGGAAGCAGCACAGCAGAATGTGTGAATCGAGAACAAAAGCTCTCCTGTGTGTTATTTACAGTACTGAACTTTAAACAGATAAATAACACTGTTTATCTATAGTTATAACCCTACATAAATGAGATGAGAGAGGATCTGAACATTCAAATAATGACCCACTTCACTTTTAAAATCTGACCCTTATGACAATTAACCCTGTTTTTACTACAGTTTAAACCAAAAAACAATGGTTACTACAGTTAGACCAGGGTAGCCATAAATGAACCCTGGTTTTGCTACAGCAACCACAGTTTTACCAGTATTTGTGGTAAAAGTGCGGTTATACAAATGTAAACAATGTGCCAAAAAACATGGCTACTACACTTTTAATATAGTAAAACCATGGTTAATTTTCATAAGGGTTGAAGACTGTATTTGTGTTTCTCATGACAAAACATCCAAACCAGCACTGTGACCAGTTCATCACATTAAACGTGACATCTGGGCTAGATCTTCCCAGTGTAACTCATTTTAATCCTTCAGTCATGATCTGGGCATCTGAAGCGGGTCAGGATTCTATACACACATGAATGCAGAGTAATCCAGTAATCTGGCTGCACTTTATGGGTTATAGTCTCGTCATGCCAGACATCTGAGGCAACATTACGTAACTGCAGACAGCTTAACCCTCCCCTGACGCCTCTGTTTCTGCTCTGTTCTGCTTCAGTCTGGTAATGCAAACTGAACTGTCACACCGCAAAAAATAAACACAATAAAACTACCATGTTTTACACCCTTAGTTAGTGTAAACTAAGACGTGAATGAACTGAAGGTCATTTACCTGACGCACAAAATGAGACTGACTCCCTGACTGACCCACTGACCCAGAAACTGGGCAGTTGGTAAAATCACACTGGCTCCTCTCTCTGCTGCTCAGATGTAGGTCAGGAGTGCAACAGGCATCACGAGAGACGCTAAAAATAGAGCAGTGAGCGACAGATTGAGGATAAACGGAAGAAGGTACAAAATAAGAAATGCAGGGAGAAGCTGTGCTGTCTTCACTTTACCGGGTGGGAAAAGCTGACAAAAATGAACCTGTAGTGATCTGATCAAACCCATTCTATTAACCTGGCATTTATAACTGCAGGATTTCTGTGTCATTTTTAAAGGTTCCCTGATTTATGACCTTTCTGCTCTGTAAATGTCACCTACAAGACACATCAGTGTTTCTTGCTATTCAGGAATGATCCTGGGGCACAATGTTAATTAACATTCTGATTTATCGGGATAATTGTAAATGCCTTTTGTAATTTTGTCACAGCTAAGAGAAGGCTTTTGGTTTTTTGTGGCTTTTGTCATGACATGCATGTCTGTTCCTTGTCATAAATTCTTGAAAATAATGTTAAATAAACAAAAACAGTCAGTGTTTGAGGTATTTAGACTTTCGACTGCACCCAAAACTAAAACTTATATATCCTCTTGCCTTAGCAACAACTCAACTAATGACCAAAAGTCATTATCACTGAGGCGCCACCAACCAAAGAGACGTGACACACCTGTTTCTCCATTATACATGTGACACATGGATTAATCGCATAACTTTTAATAACTGACCTGTCATTATTTAAGCTCAAATTGTAATGGGCCAATAACACTCATTTTCACTTGTGTTATATAGGACATGGTCAGCTTTCAGCAGGAAAAACAGCATGTCTGAGCTGCTGCAGTCTTAACACGGGCGAGGCCTGGAAACTAATTCAGCTCAAATATGACATGAGCTGCAGGAGAGGCTGATTCAGTAATGGAAACAATGGGAAAAGGCGGGGGTGCTAGATTTCACTGCGGTCATGTAATTGCCCCTGGGGCAGATGTAATATTCGGCACGTGGGCTGGCGGGGTTCTTTTCCCCGCTGGATTCCAGGCCTGGATTTGTCGGCTGTTTTGAGAAGGGCCGGCCTTGGACACGCAGGAGGAGTTCCAGTCAAACTCCTATAAACACACTCATATCATCCTTTCTTTGAAAAAATAAAAAAGCATTAATGCTTTGACCAAGTCCATGTGTTTCACAGTCACGTGTGCTCTCCTGCCCTACAAAACGAAAGGGTAATTCTGCTCTCCCTTCAGCCACATCCACACCATGATCATGAGTCTCCTCCCTGTTTTCCCCAGCACAGAAAACTGAGAAATGTTGAGACTGCAGACTCACAGAGACGTTTATTTCCACTGACAAACTCACAAACACTGTCAAACTAACAATGAAGCTGCACTCGAGTGTTTCTGTTCTTCACAGATATGAGAAACATTCATCTGCTGTGAATAACACAGAGAATTATCAGTGTTCATTTCATTATTGTGGTGTTGTTGATTCTGTACCCACTACACAAGACTTCTGCATCAATGTGACTGGCAGAATCTCTTTGTTGAGGGTGTGTTTTCCAGCTCTGTGACCTACATTCTGCGCTGCACACACACACACACACACACACAGTCACACTAATACACACACACAGTCACACTGACACACGTTTACTTATCTATCGAAATGTTTACAATTTTATAGAAACTTTATTTACTATATTTTATAGCAGGAGCAGGTTTTGCTCAGATTTGTCAGGCTTTGTCAGCTTACATTCTCTCTCTCACACAGTTCACCTGATGCCCCTTGATGTCTTAAAGACACTGGGTTACTTTTTTAAACTTCTGCAGCTTCAGACACGTAATGACTTGACAGCATCAGAAGACATCTCTGGTCTGGTCGTCTCACATGCACATGTTCTCAGATGAGCTGTGCAGCACTAGAGACACTGTTAAACAGCAGCTGCTCACTGCAGTGCATCACTGTACAAACAGCACATGACGTCACAGTGAGAGACCCTCAGTGAAGCATCCCAGCCATCAGATCTCTGATCTGCACTGATCACTGATCTCTGATCTGCAATGATGATCATGATCTGCACTGATCACTGATCTGCACTGATCACTGATCACTGATCTGCACTGATCACTGATCTGCACTGATCACTGATCAATGATCTGCACTGATCACTGATCTCTGATCTGCACTGATCTCGGATCTGCACTGATTCTGCACTGATCTCGGATCTGCACTGATCACTGATCTCTCATCACTGATCACTGATCTGCACTGATCTCTGATCTACACTGATCACTCATGCGTGTGAAAGTTACTGGTTTACTTTAAATAAGTGATGATCTATGCGTACTACTGTGCGTCGTATAGTATGCATACTACACGATACGTCATGAAACGGTACGATTCTAGATGTAAATCAAAGATGAAGACTTTAGCAAATCCGTTATATGAATACATATACAATATATAACATTATAAATGTATATGAGTACATATACAACATATAACATTATAAATGTACATGAATATACATATACAATATATAACATTATAAATGTACATGAGTACATATACAATATATAACATTATAAATGTACATGAGTACATATACAACATATAACATTATAAATGTATATGAGTACATATACAACATATAACATTATAAATGTATATGAGTACATATACAACATATAACATTATAAATGTACATGAGTACATATACAACATATAACATTATAAATGTATATGAGTACATATACAACATATAACATTATAAATGTATATGAGTACATATACAATATATAACATTATAAATGTAATCAGCAGAATACATGTTATACAATATATAACATTATAAATGTATATGCATGTACTGTCGAAATGTACAATACATGTGAAACTCATGAACACATGTACATATACAATATATAACATTATAAATGTATATGCATGTACTAAAATCATAACAAACATGTACAAAAATATACAATATATAACATTATAAATGTATATGAATAGTACATATACAATATATAACATTATAAATGTATATGAATATACATATACAATATATAACATTATAAATGTATATGCATGTACTGTCGTGTCGTGAAACTCATGAACACATGTACATATACAATATATAACATTATAAATGTATATGAATATACATATACAATATATAACATTATAAATGTATATGATCATGTGCACTAGATGTAAATACAGCTGGAGACACACACGGATCTCATATATAAACTGAATATATACACTGTTTAGTTCATATAAACTGAATATATACACTGTTTAGTTCATATAAACTGAACATATACACTGTTTAGTTCATATAAACTGAATATATACACTGTTTAGTTCATATAAACTGAACATATACGCTGTTTAGTTCATATAAACTGAATATATATACATTCATATCAGTTATATAAACTGAATATATACACTGTTTAGTTCATATAAACTGAACATATACACTGTTTAGTTCATATAAACTGAATATATACACTGTTTAGTTCATATAAACTGAATATATACGCTGTTTAGTTCATATAAACTGAACATATACGCTGTTTAGTTCATATAAACTGAACATATACGCTGTTTAGTTCATATAAACTGAACATATACGCTGTTTAGTTCATATAAACTGAATATATACACTGTTTAGTTCATATAAACTGAACATATACGCTGTTTAGTTCATATAAACTGAACATATACGCTGTTTAGTTCATATAAACTGAACATATACGCTGTTTAGTTCATATAAACTGAACATATACGCTGTTTAGTTCATATAAACTGAACATATACGCTGTTTAGTTCATATAAACTGAACATATACGCTGTTTAGTTCATATAAACTGAACATATACGCTGTTTAGTTCATATAAACTGAACATATACGCTGTTTAGTTCATATAAACTGAACATATACACTGTTTAGTTCATATAAACTGAGTATAAACTGAGTATAAACTGAGTATAAACTGAGTATTAACTGAGTATTAACTGAGTATAAACTGAGTATAAACTGAGTATAAACTGAGTATAAACTGAGTCTGATGTTTGCTGGATGATCGCATGAGGTGCTGCCTCTCCTCCACACTGAAAACACGTTTACTGAATCCGTCACGACCAACAACAGCAAATAACATCGCAGATATCCGATTATAATCACATTCAGTATTACTGTAACAATTCATGAACGTAATAATTCATAATGTAACAATTCATAATAACATAATAATTCATAATGCAATAATTCATAATATAATAATTCATAATGTAATAATTCACAATATAATAATTCATAATGCAATAATTAATAATATAATAATTCATAATATAATAATTCATAATATAATAATTCATAATGTAATAATTCATAATATAATAATTCATAATGCAATAATTCATGAATGTAATAATTCATAATGTAATAATTCATAATATAATAACTCATGAATATAATAATTCAGCATCCGCCTTTTATTCCGCATCACATTCGTACCCAAACGCCGCAATCAAACGCACACGTACCGCGAGTGTCTCCACAACATCCGCCGGTCTGTGGCGTGTCCTCCGTGGACGCCTCGCTGCGGATAACCGGGAGTGAGCGCACACAGTCCGGTGAGTCCGGTGCTCGGTCGCGGGTCCGCAGGCTCCGCGTTCCCGTCCTCGTTCGCGTGTTTTGTTGGCGCGGCGCTCCGGTATCCCGCCGCTCGCCGCTTCTGTTCACAAATGTGTGTTAGTAGGTCAGCGGTTGCATAACGGGAGGCTCCGGGTGCCTCGTCACGTTTTGTTTCTCTTTCTCCCGTTTGCCCCTCCCCGCCTCCCTCCCACCGTAACGGGGCGGGATCAGTCCGTAATAATGAAGTTACGGGAGAGGTGTGACGTCAGCGCCGTTACCGGGGCCGGTTCAGACCGCCGGTGGTTTTGTTTAAACGCTCACTGGCTAAATGAATGACTTATCCTGAATGCTTCGTTTCCACACATGCAGCTTCTGCCCCACATCTTCCTGCCCTCACGGCCCCAGTTGCCCCGCCGGATGCGGTTGCCACGGCAACCGTTTCACCGCGTCAGCGCCGGCCCGTGATGAAGATCAGCCGGTTCGGTGCGCTGGTATGTCAACATGTTGTTTTGCAGGAGTGACAATAAATAAGAGCAGATATAAATGTTAGTAAGACAGTGAAGTTTTAATGGCGTTTAATCGAGACTCGCGTCTTTATATAGACTCCTGAAGCTATTTATGTCCCGCTACGTCACCAGCGTGACGTCAGGAGCGCGCAGTGCTCATTCATTTGAGATATATTCGCTCTGGCGTGTTTGTTATTATTGTAAAGGGAATATGTGCAATGTCCAAGCGCTAAGCTGATCTGGAATCAGGTGATATTGCGTTACTAATCTGTCATGTGAAGCTCACAGTGTTTATACGCGGATATGAAACTTTCCAGATGTCCGTGTTTGACTGCCCTCTTGTGGCCGGCGGGAGTTTTACAACAACACCCGCGATCAGCCCTGCAGTAAACTTCAGCTGTTTAAAGACTTCACATCGAGTTCACACTTCACAACCATTTTAACTGTGTTAACAAGAGGATTCTGGAGTGCCACATCAGCATATGGGATTGTTTTTAACATTCAGTGTGTTTGTTAACAAAGTGAATTGATAGAATTGAATGATGTCCTTTAAAGCATTAATGCAAAATGATTTTGATGTAAATGTGTTTCTGAGTCAGTAATAAAAGCACCTGGAGAGAAAGAAGTTGTTCTCTTAAATAATGAAATGAGGTTTATTTCCTCTTTAATCTGCTATTAGTTAACTGTTCTGCATACCTCAAGTTAACAGGATAATGTTGCAGTTAAACCTGTAATAACTGATGATCCGGCTGTGTAAATGACTGACCTCAGTTCAGTGTAAAAGAATAACATCTGTACAGTATCTAATAAAAACAAACACCGGCAAACAAACACTGTTCAACGATTTATTCACACACATGTAATGTACACTTACTGTACAAACATAAAAACTCACAAGACAACAGAAATTTCACCATAAAACTGTAAGTAACAGTGTATATGAATCAGATGTCATTTATCTGGACAGTGGCAGTGATGTGTTTAAGGAATGAAGAATGCAGTGATTCAGTAACACTGTGCTGTTTCACTACCGCTTCATTATTATAACAAACAAGATCATTTCCAGCATGAAAAATAAACCACGTGATGTTCACAGATGTAAGATATTTGACCCTCTCTGGTGTCCCGTTCTGTGTATATCTGCAGCACATGTTGTGAAAACTGTGCATGCAACCACATTCTTTCTCTTGAAGAGTCTACAGCAACAGTCACAGCACAGCAGAAACATAACAGTGTCACGACCGATCGGCAACAGGCCACATATCACATCCTGCTGAAAACACAACACACGACTGAGTGACATTGTGAAGGAGGATTTTACACAGTGGCCAACACTCTCTGTGTCATTATTGTTACTGGAGTCTGAGGCATTTCTGAGTACGATCACAGTGTTTGGAGGGAAGCAGGGTGAGGTGTTGTGATGCGTGTGCCGACTCTGCTGGAATGTTCTTGTAAGTTCCTGAACGTGGGCTTTTACAGAACTGAGGGTTTCAAAGAAATAATTTATGAGTCTTTATGTGCTCGACCTGATTTGTGATGAGTGTGTCGAGGTAGTGATGCACATGTCACTTTTGCACCAGGATTAAGTCTGTGATTATTATTTTGCACGTTTGGAGGTTCTTGAGTTTGTATGTAAATATCAGAGGCTGTCACACAGTTCCAGTGTGTTGTAATGTCTGAAATGTCTTTAATTAGTTTTGGTGAGAAGCTGCTCAGAGAAGAGCTTTTTGAGCTGGGCCACCTCCTCGCTGAGAGAGCTGAGCTGAGATTTCAGCATGCAGTTCTCTGCCTGGTATTGAGATTCGTTCGGGTTCATGCTGTGGCTGTAGGTTCGAGTTGTACTGCAGGGCATCACTCTTCTGGCTTCCTCTGCATCCTGCTGTGGCCAGTAACCCGGCCCTTCACTCATACTGGACATTGCCGGAGCTCTGACAGACAGCATGGGACTTTGTCGTTCTCCGGGATTTTCGCCTTCACTGCCGCCCGGAGACTTGAAGCGCAGTTTGTGCGGGAGACTCTTCATGCCCTCCACACTCTCCATGCGGCTGAAGGACATGACTGCATGTCCTGCGGCTACGGCTCCATGGCCATCGGTGTGATTGGAATCGTACCCAAGCTCATCTGCTCTGTGCGGGGAAAGCTTGCCGTGGTCACTCAGTCTATCCTCAAAGAAAACAGGACTGCCGACGCTGGACCCACCAGGAGTGGAGAACCCCGAGTCTTCAGACATGCTGCTCGTGTCTCTAATGCCGCGTCCCGACTGCGGTGCGTTCTGAGCTTGGGACTGGTGTGACACTGCGGGACCGCCATGGTGGACTCCATCCCCACGTGGGAGGTAGAAGTGTGAGGCTGAAGGCTGTGGAGCGCAGGTTCCTGTCGTCAGAGGAAGTATGGAAGCATTGGAGGGATCTTTAATCATCCCAAAGCGAAACTTGAGAGCGAGCAGTTCAGCTCTGAGTCTGGCGTTCTCCTCCAGCAGCGCCAGCACACGGTTTTCCAGAACCATGTCGTTCACTCGCCGTTTCTCACGAGAGCGCTTTGCGGCCTCGTTGTTCTTCTTGCGCTTGTCCCAGTAGCCCTCATCCTTCCTCTCCTGAGGAATAAACTCCCGCCTGCGTCTCACAGAGGTGCTCAGCGGCGCAGCTTCTTTGCGTTTCAGGGCCGACGTTCGGCCCAACAGGGAGCGTGCGAGCAGACTGCTGGAGGTCAGGATGGACACGGCCTCGTCTGTGAAGGACATCGTACCCGGAGCCGCCACGTTTAACCCCAGCAGCCCTGCGGCTGAGGCAGGATCCTTCAGAACGGTCTGCTCTCTCACCTCCTGAGACGACTCTGCAAACATCGTCAGGACTGTGGCTGTTGTCAGTGATTCAGTGGTGAAGTGAACTGCTGTGGATGGTCAAGCTCTTCCCGTTTCAGATGTTGGTGATGCAGCAATGGCTCCACCTGCCGGCAGGAAGAAAACAAACAATATTCCGTCAGTTACGTAAGAGCCATTACGTCACAACGTTACGTAACTTCATTGACTCTATTGCCATAAATAAAGCGATATATAATACAATAAATATTGTCACTGATCGCTCATTTCAACCCAACAGAAAGTGATTGTGAACATCAGTGTGTCTCTGTCGTGATGAAATCAACACACCGTCCCCACTAAACATCACCACAGATCACTGGCATTGATATTGCTCATATGAAAACATGCACACGAGTTTAAAACAACTAAATACGAGACGTAACTACACGAATGCACGAACAAAACAACGTTTATAAAAGTGAATAAACAAATGAAAACATCGATCACTATTGCGCCCCGTTATGTTATTTATATATACTTTACAATATATAATAATATACTTTGTAATGTATAATAATATACTTTATAATATATAATAATATACTTTATAATATATAATAATATACTTTATAATATATAAATAATATACTTTATAATATATAATAATATACTTTATAATATATAAATAATATACTTTATAATATATAATAATATACTTTATAATATATAATAATGTACTTTATAATATATAATAATATACTTTATAATATATAAATAATATACTTTATAATATATAATAATATACTTTATAATGTCCGGATGTAATGAATGATTACATTCACGTTACTTTAACTTTATTCTACACGTTCACGCTTCAGTATCTTTAACGCGGATGTTACCGGTATAGGTCGCGCTGAAGGAAGCCTCCGCCGGTCCGGGATCCGACGCTTGTGTTCCCGGTTAAATAAACTCGCTCCGGTTGATCCGGTGAATGTGAACCGCGCCGTTACCGGCCGCGTCTGTGTCGCGCGGGATGCGCGCCGCCGCTATTTGTGTCTCCGGTTCAGTCGAGGACGCGCGCTCACCCGGTCTGAACCGCCCGCCTCCGGGGCGCGATCTCTGCTCCTCACGACCCAAGCGCTGAAGTTAGACCAGAGCTGACCTGAGATCGGCTCAAAACTGCGAATAAACTCACAATGCTGGTCTGAAGATCTCTCTGAAGATGCGCTGGTAGGACGAGCATGACATGATGTCTTCTGAAGTACCTTCAGCTACAATGAGTACATAACATGATCTGTTATCTGCTGTCTACTCACAGACTGGATGAATCAGGTGAAAGGAGAGATCATTTCTCTGGATAAAAGTCCGTCTTTCATGAGTTTCTGTAACACAGATAAAGGACACAGCTGAACTGAATGAATATATAACTCTGATGATCTGACATGTTGAGGCAGTCAGGTCTGTTGAGATAGAGATCTGATCATTTCCTGGAGTTCACACTATCTGTTATCTTCTGTACAACAGCTTGTTCTACCAGCCCTGAAAACTGGAGAGAGCGCAGAACTGACGGCACGCCACGAGGAACAGAAGTACGTTCATCCTGCAGATACAAACACACAAACAGTCACACAGATTACAGCACGACCTGCGTAACCTCCTGCTCTGTATCTGTGAGAATCCACACAAGCAGTTTCACACTGAATCAGAGAGCTCAAACCCGGGCCCATCTGCTGCAGAACCTGACACAACACGAGGCAGATTGTCTATGAGAAGATACAGTAATCTGTGCTTGACATAACAAACACGAGGTCATGAAAACATCCATCCATCCATTAAAACGGACTATTAAAAAAGGAATATTATATGTAAAATCTAGTATGATTTTCTTCTTTTAAGGGACACAACAGTAGATGTTTAACAGGAAAACTAGCTCAGTGTTTTCTAGACAGTGAAAGAAAACAGTCACAGGATCTGTTAGACTCCAGAAATGACTAAACCTCACTGCTAAAAAACGTCAGATTAACATTGTAACTCGGCTTAACTTGACTTCATTATGAGCTCCTGTCCACCTAAACATAATAGGGACATGTCTGGGGTTCTTGTCCTCATCCAGACTGACACTCAGTGAGCACAAACTGGACTGTTTCCTGACTCTGATAAAGAACTGATAAAGTCTCTGCTTTAGTCCCTTTGTGCATCCACCTGTCTCCCCTTCACTGGAACTTACAGTGACGTTTGGGCTGCATGTGTTTGTTTGGGACAGCTGAACGACACCAGCTCATGACTGTGAGGCAATGATCACAGATTGACCCTGAAATGGGTTTTAAATAGTGCAGCCCAAAATTATTTTGATCTTGTCAGAACGGAGACCTCAGCCAGGGCACCAGGCAGCAAGCTCCTGTTGTGTCTCCTCTCACACAGAGACACACAGACACTCTGTTGTGTCTCTCCTCTCACACAGAGACACACAGACACTCTGTTGTGTCTCTACTCTCACACAGAGACACACAGACACTCTGTTGTGTCTCCTCTCACACAGAGACACACAGACACTCTGTTGTGTTCTCACACAGAGACACACAGACACTCTGTTGTGTCTCTCCTCTCACACAGAGACACACAGACACTCTGTTGTGTCTCTCTTTATGTGGCTGTGTTTCTACTTTTCTCTCTCTTTTTTTATCTTTTCTTATAAACCCACAGCTGCTTCTTCCCCATACAGACATCAAATCTATAGAATCAAATGTCAAAAATAAACATATATATCATATAAATATGAATATACATGGATTTCACACATGAAAATAATTTCACATTTGTATTCACAACACTACAAAAATGTCAGTTTGTTTTGAAACAAACCATTTAGATTGGTATGTTGTATCCAAGTCAATAAAAGTACGTTAAAATAGTTTCCATGTATTTTTTTATTGTTATTGCCCCATTGTCTAATGCTCTTTTAGTTCTGGTACTCATTGCACAGGTCTTTCTGGGTCACATGAGAACTGTGTGTGTCTGTGATTGTCCGTCACACAGAGAAACTGGAGGAAAGGTCATCAGTCTCACCCGAGCTTCACTTATAGCAGTAAAAGAGTTACTGTATCTTTACAGCACATCTCACCTAACCGCATTAAACTCTTGTTTTGAGTTTTGAATACTGAAGATGATATCGTAATGTGCTTACTTCAAGCAGAACAGCTCAAAACAACATGTTTATCAAGTGGAACCTGATGTACTGATGTACTCTCTCTCCTTCTCTCTGTCTGTAGCAGGTGTTGTTGAGTTTATCCAGCTCAGCTCAGGCTTTAACACATTGACACACTGAGCTGTTTAAACTCTGCAGGAAGCAGGTAAACACCGGAGCAGGTGATCAGTGAACGCATCAGACATGACAGATACAGTCTCGTTCTGCTGCAGTGACCTCACTGTATGTGACTGTGTACAGCAGACGCGTGTTAACACCTCAGTAAACGCATCATGAAGGGGCGCACATAAAAACACAGAGAACGCAGGGTCTCCGCTCAGGGGCGGAGTTTGCTTTTACTGTGCAGTTGTAGAAATACAGCTTTTACATGAGTGAACTGATGGACCTGACACAGGTTGTGATGTGTTTATTTAAAGCGTTCAGATAACATCACGGAAACACATTCTAATGCTTTACCTGCAGAATTCTTCACTGCTCTGTGTGTGTGTGTGTGTCACTATAGTTGTTCACTGCTTTGGACAGTATTTTTATTCCTATCACAACACATGATTAGATTTTGAACAGACAGAAGCTGCATTCACTGTATTTGTAGAACTTTTCAGTTATTTCAGGACACAGAACTACTGAATCTGTGAGAATAACAGCAATGCGTCCCTATCTGACCTCCCTCATGTGTTTACCAGTTCATGTGAGGACACAGCTTAGCCACACACCCCGAGCATCTCTGTCTCTGTCTGTCTCTCTGTCTGTCTCCCTTTGCCTGTATCTCCCCTGTCTGTCTCTCTCTGTGTTGGTCTCTCTCTCTGCTTTTCTCATTCTGTCAATTCCAGTTCGTAAATTTAAACGCAGACAGAAGGAGAGAGAGCAAGTATTCATGAATTCTTACACTAGAGTCCGGTTTATATCTTTAAAACAGTCTATACGTCCAGCAGTTCAGCTGTGTTCATGAATTCTTACACTAGAGTCCGGTTTATATCTTTAAAACAGTCTATACGTCCAGCAGTTCAGCTGTATTAATGAATTCTCACACTATAGTCTGGTTTATATCTTTAAAACAGTCTATACGTCCAGCAGTTCAGCTGTGTTCATGAATTCTCACACTAGAGTCCGGTTTATATCTTTAAAACAGTCTATACGTCCAGCAGTTCAGCTGTATTAATGAATTCTCACACTAGAGTCCGGTTTATATCTTTAAAACAGTCTATACGTCCAGCAGTTCAGCTGTGTTCATGAATTCTCACACTAGAGTCGGTTTATATCTTTTAAAACAGTCTATACGTCCAGCAGTTCAGCTGTGTTCATGAATTCTTACACTAGAGTCCGGTTTATATCTTTAAAACATCTATACGTCACAGTTCAGCTGTGTTCATGAATTCTTAATGAGTCCGGTTTATATCTTTAAAACAGTCTATACGTCCAGCAGTTCAGCTGTGTTCATAATTCCAATCTGGTTTATATCTTTAAAACGTCTATACGTCCACAGTTCAGCTGTTTCATGAATTCTACACTAGATCCGGTTTATATCTTTAAAAGTACGTCCAGCTCACTGTTTAATAATTCAACTATCTTTATATCTTAAAAGTGATGTTTTATTCTCAATACTGTTTATATCTTTAAAACAGTCTATACGTCCAGCAGTTCAGCTGTGTTCATGATTCTCACACTATAGTCGGTTTATATCTTTAAAACGTCTATCAGTTCATGTGTTCATATTTCACATAAGTTTTATCTTTAAAACAGTCTATACGTCCAGCAGTTCAGCTGTGTTCATAATTCTCACACTAGATCCGGGTTTATATCTTTAAAACAGTCTATACGTCCAGCAGTTCAGCTGTGTTCATGAATTCTCACATAATCCGGTTTATATCTTTAAAACAGTCTATACGTCCAGCAGTTCACTGTGTTCATGAATTCTCACACTGATCCGGTTTATATCTTTAAAACAGTCTATATCGTCCAGCAGTTCAGCTGTGTTCATGAATTCTTACACTAGAGTCCGGTTTATATCTTTAAAACAGTCTATACATCCAGCAGTTCAGCTGTGTTCATGAATTCTTACACTAGAGTCCGGTTTATATCTTTAAAACAGTCTATACGTCCAGCAGTTCAGCTGTATTCATGAATTCTCACACTAGAGTCCGGTTTATATCTTTAAAACAGTCTATACGTCCAGCAGTTCAGCTGTGTTCATGAATTCTCACACTAGAGTCCGGTTTATATCTTTAAAACAGTCTATACGTCCAGCAGTTCAGCTGTGTTCATGAATTCTCACACTAGAGTCCGGTTTATATCTTTAAAACAGTCTATACGTCCAGCAGTTCAGCTGTGTTCATGAATTCTCACACTAGAGTCCGGTTTATATCTTTAAAACAGTCTATACGTCCAGCAGTTCAGCTGTGTTCATGAATTCTTACACTTAAATCCGGTTTATAATCTGGCTGTAGAAACACAGGCACACACAAACAGCTGCACTAAAGCTCTGTATTATCTCAGTTTATGTAACAGTTTGAACACAGTCGTTTTCATTCACCTCTATTGTTCATCTTCTCGTCTGTTTCCTATTCACACACGACACATTTACAGCTGTTAAATCACACAGGAGCAGAGACGCCGCTCTCCCCTCACAAGATAACATTAAATCAAGAAGACACAAGTATCATTCTCCAGCAAAACATGCCATTAAATGTCTGCTGGGCTTTAAATGATAAATCTATATATACTGTTCAGAATGAAGTCCAGGATTTTAAAACCTTCTAGTTATCACACTTAATGGAACGTGTGTGTTGAATGTGAACTATATAAAACACCTGAGTGCACCTGAGGTGACATCATACATGCAGTAACCCTGACATTACCCAACACTGTGACCCTGACACCATCAAAAGAGAAACTGGGGTAAAAAGTAAATTTAGTTCTGAAAAAGATCCAGCATTGTTTGTATGCTGTTTGACTGTCTATTAAAATCATTCATATATCATTCATTCAAGAGTGTTTAGAGAGTTATATTTATAGAAACGTACCCTGTATAAATGAATTATGACTCTCTCTTTATGTTCATTGTAAGATTGTTTTTTACCCTGGTATTCTTGTAGCTCAACTGATAAAGCACGTTGGCCATGACAAGATCGTGTTTGATACCCAGAGAGCACAGTAAACGTGTACCCACAATCCCATACATGATAAAAATGTCAACAGATGTGTGAATGTAAATGAATATAAACAGAATCAGACTCACTTCTGCTTTTACAGACATTTCTGTAATGAGTATATAACATTTCTGAGTATATAACAATGAGTATATAACATTTCTGAGAGAACATTTCATGTCTTGTGTCCACACACACACACAAAACAGGACATACAAATGCTTTCACTGACTCCAACATTACATACAGTAAAAATGGCCTATGTAACGCACACCCCATTATATCATAATGCTCTTTAACATGATATAGTCTGGCTCACTCTATATCTCTGGAGCCCACAGATGTCTCTTCCCACACACTTCATCAGGTTCAGTGAAGACATCGCACCCAAAAGTTTGTTACCCTGAGGAACGCACATGATCTGGGACACCGTCCTTCTTTATCCTTCTATTTCTGGAGCCCAAAATACGTCAACACGTTGCTATGGCAACCACCAGCAGTTGCTAGGAACGATGAGGTTAGAGCATTATGAAATAATCATAAACAACTAAAAAAAACACCAGTGATGGAATATATAAACTGAAGTGATACTGATAAAACACCAGTGAGGCAGTTATAAAGGGCACACTTGATATAGAAAAATACTGTCCAGAGAAAAGTGAAATATTTTCTCCCACTACATGACAACTTTATATTATTTCCTGAAAGCATCTTTTGATCAAAGCTGATATTCTCTTAACATGCAGTAAGAAGCTGGTGGCACGCAGTTACTTGCTTTGGCTGACAGATTGCTTTAGCATTACTAAGAGGAGGTATTTGAAGCCTGCAAAACTGGAAAAACATTTACTATAATCAACTTACATAAAACACATGAATGAGGTTTGCCAAAATTACGTTTTATTTTAAGAGCAACAGATACAACGAATTCCATTCCCACTGACAAGTACATTATGACATTTTGCTTAACTTACAAGGACATGAAGTACTAATGGACTAATGAAGTCTCTGGTCTTTCACATCATCAGAGACTGTTCCTTGTAACTGAGCTTTGCGTCACGCATGAAATAAATCATACAAGGAATGTGTGCTTAAGATTTAAGACTCTTGTTTGTCCTCGTATGGCTCCTTCTAGCATGAAATGCTAATCTTTATGAATGGTACAATAGGTTATTGAAGGGCGTTATTGTTTTTGTGTGTAACAGGATGGTGAAAGCTTATAAGCCCATATACTGGGAGAGAGAGAGAGAGAGAGAGACTGTGAGTGCATGAGTGTGGTTATGTAACAGGCGCTGTGTAACTTGCATAATACATTCATAATCAGTGGGGCAGGACAGATATAGATGGCCTAATTTTCCTGCATGTGCATGTTGAGGATCCACTGAAGCTCAGAACATTCTGTTCATTTCTGATGCAGTTTCATTTCATTACAATGAATCCTTTCATTTCAGACTGCCATTGACCCCCATACAAAGATGAAGCTCATTTAGGACAGAGATATCTAAACTGAATATGTGATTTATAAAACCTGGGAAAGCAACAACAGGGTTCTGTTAGTAAGTCTCATCCATTTTGTTTATAAAAATATATTTTTAGCAATAAACCTTTTTGAAGACGAGTTTGTAGCATGAACTCTTCTGCACAAACCACAACTTCTTTTTTTTAAGAAATTGTGTTTATTTGCATAATTCACATGAATAAGTTACACCACATATAAACCGGACCACCCACTCCTGCAGCATTAGCGAATAAGCAGTACGTTCAGTCTAAATGATACTGTATATCTGTATACATTATCACATCTCATCTGGATTTTGTTTACAGGTCTATTAAATTATTAAATATAGTAAAATACATTTTATTAATTAACTGTCAATTATTAACTGTCTACAGCATATGAAAGTGTATGAATCATTACTTAATAATTTGATTGCTCATTTAGCTACACTAAGAACAAACACTTACATAAAGATTTGAGTAAGAATTTAGCCTGTTATTGAAAAGGACATTTCTTATGAGGGCTTGTTACTAAGCTGTCGTTGTCTTCTCTCTCGTCTCATACTTCAGAACATGCCGTCTCAGAACACGAGATTCCTGAAGGAGTTTAAGTCAGCGTGCCGTCTGGCCCTGATCCAGCCGGTCGATCAAGAACCAAAGCTTTCAGCTAATTTACATTTCATTCTGTGATTGGTCAACAGTGGCTGATATCCCAGAATGCTCCCTGCTCAGAGTAGATGACCTAACTTCACATCACCCAGAGAGACTTTCAGTCTCTGCCGAGCTGTGCCAGTGTAAACAGAGATTCTTACTGCAACAGCATATTGTAATACATCCCCACCTCCTTCTGACTTTACAACTGGTTAGTATTTACTCAAGTGAAGCTCTTTACAGGTTTATAATGTGTAACTTTATAAAAAGAGTCAGTCAACCCTGAAACAAGCACACAAATGTCATGCATATATGCCTTGGTTTAGTATCACCTATAGACTACAACAGTCACTTTTAATGACATAAAATTAACTAGAACATTAACTGAATTAAATGACTGTACATTGTTGAATTAAAGGGATTAATATACTCTCTTTACCTTTTATATATTGTCAAGTCAAGTGGAGTTTATTGTCATTTTAAGCATATACAAATACATAGTGAAAAAAACAACATTTCTCTAGGACAAAGGTGCTACACAAACACAGAACAACACAGAACTACAAGGCTACATAATTAATACATAATTTATACATAAAGTGCACAAGTGCAAACATGTGCAGACAGCGTAAGACAGTACATTGACTACTGGTACAGACAATGGGCATAGTAAGTGCCAACCAGTACACAGTTCTGTTTTAAAGTGAACCTAGTGATAATAAAAAATATAAGTGTAAACATAAGACTACAGTATAAGTATGTAGCAGCATAGACGTGCAAAAAAGCATTGTTGATATCACATTATAGATATCTGTACATGAAGAATATATGCAGCGTATGCATTAGTGGAGTTAGGTTTGTGTAGTGATTTTTATGCTGGATTAGTAGAGAAAGCAAGAGGCTCAAATGAGAGACATCTGATTACGTAACATCTCTGAGTCTGAGTGGCTCTGGGCCAGTGAGCAACATAAAGCCCCGGGTTGCTGTCAGTATGTTTTTCATTCAGTTATATGACACTACAAGCGCTGGAGTCTTGGCTTTCTAACAGAGAATTAAACAATTGAGTTTGTTGTCCAGATCAGAGAATGAAGGAGGGGTGGGATGATAGAAAAAATGTCTGATGGTTTGTCTGATGCATTCTTCCAGTAAGGTAATAAAAGCCCCATTTAGATGGACAAATGATAATGTTTTCTAATAAACTAAAATGTTTTTAATAAAGTCTTATAAATATTCGCGTAAGCCCCGCCCACTGGAACAGTTTTGACACTGTTGAACCTGACACTGCGCATGCGCGTGTCTACCCTAATTAGTAATAATTAAAACTACAATAGCAATAAGCGCTTTGAGCATGTCCTGAGAGACTTATATCAATCAAAATATCAATCGCATTTGATATTTTCATCTGAAAGTGTGCAGAGATCACGAAGAATATAAAACAATCTGCGCAGTACACGATCAGAGCCGCGCATGCGCATTCTGTGTTCGCGCTCACCGTCAGAGTAGCTGATTTATCTATGCGTAATATTTCACTCATACGCATACATTTGTTTTATTTGGACATAAATAACAATATATTCGTATAAAAAACATATTGTATTCGGGTCTGATTTCCCCTATTAAAACGAAACGCCTGTAGCGGGATCGTGTGGGACGTGACGTCACACAAAAGCAACTCTTGCATATTTTTATTGTGACATTTCTCTTAAAAGTAACCAATCCTGCAGATAATTGTTTGTTTTTCCTTTTATTACCAATAATCGGCTGATTATGATAATACTATATAGTTCATTATCATTTCGGGCTTGATTTAAACATCTTAGTGTAGCCTCAGTGTCCTCTCACATCTCTGTATCCTCACATCAGACATTACAATGAATATGAATGTATAATATTCTGTCATGTAAGTCTTGTGTTATTTATTTGTGCTGTCAATGCTTTCAGGCTCAGTGTGTGACTTGACAATGAGAGATTGTGGAGAAAATGCAGGTGGCTGATCTTTCAAAACACGTGTGAGGACATCAGAGGGGTTTGAAGAAGTCAAGTCAAATCAAAATGGGGTTTTTTTTCTCTTCCCCTTTTTGTGGGGCTTTATATGGAAAAAAGGTTGTTGTTTCCCCCCCCCCCCCCCCTTCTAAATAAAAAAAAAAAAAAAAAAAAAAAAAAAAAAAAAAAAAAAAAAAAAAAAAAAAAAAAAAAAAAAAAAAAAAAAAAAAAAAAAAAAAAAAAAAAAAAAGAAAAAAAAAAAAAAAAAAAAAAAAAAAAAAAAAAAAAAAAAAAAAAAAAAAAAAAAAAAAAAGGACCGCTCCTGGCGGAGAAGAGAAGAAAAAAAGTATGGGGTGGTGGAGGTAATAAAAAAAAATGTTGGTTTTTTTTGGGGGTTTTTTTAAAGTTTGTTGAAAAAGGGGGAAGGGGAGAGGGGGGGGGGGGGGTTTTTTGGGGGGGTGGGGGGGGTTTTTTTTTTTTTTTTTGAATTAGAAAAAAAAAAAAAAAAAAAAAAAAAAAAAAAAAAATATTTTAAGGGGGGGGGGGGGGGGGGGGGGGGGGGGGGGGGGGGGTGGGGTGGGGGGGGGGGGTGGGGGAGGGGGGGGTGTTGGGGGGTTTGGGGGGGGGGGGTCTGTGGTCCTCTTTTTTTTTTTTTTTGGGGGGGGTGTGTGGGGGGGGGTGTGTGGGGGGGGGGGTGGGTGGGGTTTTTTTTTTTTTTTTTTTTTTTTTTTTTAAAAAAAAAAAGAAAAAAAAGAAAGAGGGGGGGGGGGGGGGGGGCCTCGGGGGGGGGGGGGGGCGGGGGGGGGGGGGGGGGCGCGCCCCCCCCCCCCCCCGGCCGCCCCGACAAAAAATAAAACTTTTTTTAAATTTTTTTTTTTTTTTTTTTTTTTTTTTTTTTTGTTTTTTTTTTTTTTTTTTTTTTTTTTTTTTTCGGGGCGGTTTTTTTTTTTTTTTTTTTTTTTTTTTTTTTTTTTTTTTTTTTTTTTTTGGTTTCTGTGGGGTTGGATTTGTTGGGGGTTTTTTTTGTTTTTTGTTTTTTTTTTTTTTTCTCTCTCTGTCTCCGGGGCCCCCCCCGGCGTTCCCCTTTCTTTTTTTCCCCCTCCCTTTTTTCCCCCCCCTTCCCCCCCCCCCCCCCCCCCCCCCCCCCCCCCCCCCCCCCCCCTCCCCCCCTTCTTTTTTTTTTTTTTTTTTTTTTTTTTTTTTTTTTTGTTTTTTTTTTTTTTTTTTTTTTTTTTTTTTTTTTTTTTTTTTTTTTTTTTTTTTTTTTTTTTTCACGCTCTGGGCCCCAAACCCCAAAACACCCCCCCCCCCTCACCACCTTTTTTCCGGTTTTTTTTTTTTTTTTTTTTTTTTCCCCGGGTTTTTTTTTAAATTTTTTATTTTTTTTTTAAAAAAAAAAAAAAAAAAAAAAATAATAAAAAAAAAAAATTTAATTTTTTTTTTTGAGTTTTTTTTTTTTTTTTTTTTTGTATTATTATAGTAAAAAAAAAGAAAAAGAAAATTAATGTTTTTTTTTTTTTTTTTTTTTTTTTTTTTTTGGTGTAAGTAATTGGGTTTTTGGGGTTTTTTTTTTTGTTTTTTGGGTTTGTTTGGGGGGGGGGGGTTTTTGGGGGGGTTTGTTTTTTTTTTTTTTTTTTTTTTAATTTAAAAAAAATATTTAAAATAAATTAATTTTATAATATTTTATAAAAAAAATAAAAAAAAAAATAAAAATTTTTTTTTTTTTTTTTTTTTTTTTTTTTTTTTTTTTGTGTTTGGGGGGGGGGGGGGGGTTTTTTAATTTTTTTTTTTTTTTTTTTTATATTTTTTTTGTAATTAGAAATTTCTCAATTTTTTTGTGTGGGGTCTTTTTTTTTTTGGGTTTTTTTTTGTGGGGTTTTTTTTTTTTTTTTGTTTTTTTTTTTTTCTTCCTCTGTTTTTTGTGTTTTTGGGGGGTTTTTGTGGTGTTTTTTGGGGGGTTTTTTTTTTTTTTTTTTTTTTTTTTTTTTTTTTTTTTTTTTAAAAAAATTGAGTGAATAAAAGGGAAGGGGGGGGGGGTGGGTGGTGTGGGGGGGGGGGGGGTTTTGTGGGGGGTGTGTTTGTGTGTTTTGGTTTTTTTGGTGGTGTTTTTTTTTTTTTTTTTTTTTTTTTTTTTTTTTTTTTTGGTTTGTATAGTGTTTGTGGGGTTGGGGGGGGGGGTTTGTGGGTTGTTTTTTTTTTTTTTTTTTTGTTTTTTTTTTTTTTTTTTTTCCCTTTTCCCTCCTTTTGCCTTTCCCCCGGGGCCTGTCTTTGGTGGTTTTTTTTTTTTTTTTGCTTTAGAAACATCTTACACTAGAGTTTCGACAAATGTAAATGTGTATAACAAAGACACGTCAGGCATTTTGTGTACTCGGTGATGTAAAAGGTCTTTCCATTCGTAACTCCTTCTCATAAGTCTTGCTGTGCTTGATTATTATAAATGGATTTTTGTGTCTCATCTTCACGCAGAAGACATGAAAAAGGATTTTCAGAAAACAGAGAGACATTGAAACGTCAGTAAACCAGGAAACACGTATTGCTTTAAGATTTGAAACTGCATTCGCTTCTTCAGGTCACTATACGGCACACCTGTGATATATAGAAGGAGATGAGAGAGAAGCGGATGACTCGGTTCTGGAGGCTGTTGAAGGAATGATGCTAAATTTACACTCTTTAATGTGCGTAAGAGAGGACTGATCAGACACTGAATGTTCTCTCTCCAGATGTATCACACATGAATCAGAGTTACATAAGACGGCCTGCTCTCATCATCTGCTGGCACACTCCTGCTGTCCTTGCATTGACTTTCAAGAACTATGTCAAGTGTTCAGCAGCATGTCTTGGGCGGCTGACGTCCAATATTGGTGAGATGTTAGAAAGGAAAGGTTCAAACATCAGTCAGTTCTTCTGAATGGAGAAAAACAGGTTACTTCTGAATGTGTGATGTGTGTGTGTATATACATTTATTTATATATGCGTCTGTGTGTGTATATTAAAGGGTATATAACAGGGATTGCATTATATGTATTATAAAACAAAATGATACAATCGTAAATGATTTAACAGAACTTATTCAAAGGATAACTCATGTTTCTTCATATTTTTATAGTAATTTTGACCCTTGTTGTCTCTAGATCTCAGGAACGATTACAGACAGAGATTAACAGTAAATAATAACAGTAAACAATGGCCACCCCGTAACTTCCTGTAATTCATTATGTGACTGTTCTTTGGCTTCAGGTCCTCTGCTTTATTTTGTTATGGATATTTCTTTGTTTCCTTCACAAAGGGAGAAGAGTTTGTCTGTGGCGCAGCGGCGACACCTGCTGTATATCTTGTGAAGCAAACTTCGGGGGCTCGATCCTTTCTCACGCGTTGCAGGAAGAAATGGATCGGCTTGTTTCAGCTCTTAACGCATTTATGCTCCTTCATTTCTACCTGCTAATGCTGGATAGAAAGGGATGTTGTCGTCATGACAACCACACTGGCTGCAGAGTGAATGAAAGTCCTGAGTAAGAGTATGAGAAGAGCATCTGCAATGAACATGTCAGCTTTCAGTCTTAAATCTGATGATATCAGAGACAGGACGGATTTACTTCACATAAATCACATCAGCTGGTCTGATGTAAACACTGATCTCTGTGTATTTGTGAGCATGCTCAGCTGATCTGTTAGTGTGGGTGTGGCGTAGTGGTTTAACCAGGAAGAGGGTCGAGTCGTGAAGTTTACCTCCGTCAAACTGACTGTGCGTTTAACTTTCATCTGGATCTGTTCGCTTTAACATGATGACAGTGTGAAATATATATGATTTATGTAAACTTCTTGCAAATATCTCCCAGCCTGCAGCGCAACGTGACGGTGAGTACACACGGTGAGTGTCAATTCTGCAGGTTGTGAATCAGCTGGACTGTTGTAACTTGTGTGCCTATATAATACAAGAGTTTTACTTTTGAATTGAATGGTAATGGTGCTGCTCTTAATCGAGGCATACTGTAATCATGTATAAATAATATAATAAATGTTAAATAATAAGTTGTAGCATCATACACGTTTTAGAGATGTCCACATGCCCCTGGTTATTTTCATGTTTATGCTGTTGCATTTCCTAAAGCATTTTAAAATCATGACGCAGTTTGGTAAAATATGTTTCTGAGGGTTGTGTGATCTGCTGAAATGTGCTTCTTGCTCCTCAGGTTTGAGACTCCAGTGGTGTCACATCATATTGGACCTGCAGTATGGCCAGCGCCCAGCAGTCCGCTGTTACCTATCTCAGAAAGACCTGGGCCAACCTGGTGACCCAAATGCAAAATTTTCCTGTCATTGTTGAGAATCTTTATCAGCGGAGGGTTTTCGACGACAGTGATGTAAACGCTGTCAAAGCCAAGTGGAGAGAATCTGATAAAGCCAGATATATATTGAACCGGGTCATTAACCAAGGAGAAACAGCCAGTTATGAGTTACTGAAGATTTTGGATTTCACTTGGAAGAGGACGTTACTTCCTACTTTACATAAATGGATCAAGCGTTATTCCTTCAGGAAAGATTCAGAGGCCAACTATACATTTAGTGAGTAGATTCAGCCATGTTGTTGACGCTATGTTGAGCCATTCTCTGGCTACACTCTTACTTAATTGTCTCAAATATTGCAGTTTGGACAGGAGCCCTGCACACTCAGAAGTACAAACAGAACACCTTATTTTTAAAAGAATAATTCACCCAAGAATAAAATTTATATTTTTTAGTTTTATATATGTTGTTATGAATCCATTTTATTATCTTCTTCCATTAAACATTTTTCTCTATAGCAGTGTTTCCATACAGTTATAATGAATGAGGACTGACTGAAGTTTTCAAGCTTCAAATTTAATGTTATGTCTCTTTTAAAGCCATTGTTTGTGAGACAGACAAATGTTTAAGTCTTTGTTCAGTGATAATTCACCCCCGACCCAAAAATTGAAACTCAGTTATGTGCTTGTAATAATCATATAACATAATCTCCTAACACTATGTTTGTGTTTAATTCAACAGAATTTACAGTAAAGACTTGAACTTTGACTTACACTATTTACCCTATGTATACTTGCCTACCTGTATTTTTTACATTTATGCTTTTTGCATACTTGCAGTGTATTCAAGATATACATTTGATCAGTATGTGTGTTCCCTGGGAGTCAAACCCACAACCTTTGCGCTGCTAACACAATGTGCTACCAGTTGAGCTACAGGAACACTGTTATTTGTATAGTATGTAAATGCATAAAGTGAACATCACAATATCCTGTACATAAAACAAAAGCAGCCTTGATTTTGTAAGTAAATTTCATAAAATAATGTTTAGAATATATATCATAATGCCATGGGTTCTAATGGGTCTCTTGATTAAACTGCAATTTGTGACACTTAAGAGAATGTGTTGTTAAATAAAAACAAAGATGAATTCCTAACTAAAAGTGCATGTCGCGTTGTTGCAATTTTAGGCACGAAGTCCTGTCAAGACTACCAGACACAGCTTAAGATGAAAGCAAAAAGTGTCCTGGAGAATCAGAGGGAACAGAACGGTAAATATCTGCTACACATACAGCAGGAAAATTTCCATTTCATACCTCTTTCTTCAAAAATGGAATATGTGGTGAAAACCCCACATTGGGAAATGAAGAGCAAAAAACATCAATATAGAAAACTGGGAGCTTACATTCCCAACAATGAAGAAACACTTTCACCTGCAGATCTACTGAAATGGCAGGACAAGAACATCCTGCTGATTGGCAAACCTGGAATAGGAAAGACTTCAGCCGTCCAGGAAATGTTGCGTCTGTGGACAGAGAAGAATGGCATAGAGCCAGACTACATGTTTTACATTGATGAAAGTGTTCTGACTCACAGTTCTAACCTGGTGAATCTGGAATCTCTTTTGTTTGATGTGTATGTAAAAGCAAAAGAAAAAGACAGAAAAGAAGTGTTTCAAGATATTGAGGAAAACTCTGAGAATGTTGTGTTCATATTTGATGGTGTCAGTTGTGTACAAGAACATTCCATTCTAAAGAAGATCATGGACCATGACCTTCTTCCTAAGGCAAAGATTATAATAACATGCAGATCTGAGGTGGAAGATGATGGTCTTTTCTCAGATTGGCCCACAAAGAAAGTGTACATTCAAGGGTTCAGTGAAGAGTCTATCAGAACTTACTACAAGAAGATGTTGAGTCATAATCCTGATCTTCTGGAGGTTGTGTTGAACAATCAAGAGCTGTTCAGTCTTAGCTATGTGCCAGTGTATGCGTTCATGATTGTGGCCTTCATTCTATTTAAAAATGACCCGGTGCTCAACCGTTCACACACAGTGACAGAAATGTACATCCACATTGTCTTTCACGATCTAATGAAACATGGAGACAAAAACCTTTTGCAAATAGATCAGTATCTAAAAGAGGTCAAAGATCAGCTTTATCCTTTGATGAAAAATGCATTCAGTGCAACTGTGCAGAAAAGCCAGAACCTTCCAGAGATCAGCGGTGATCAAACACACATTTCTCATGTTTTTCTGAAAACGATCACAATAAGAGATAGTCTAACATCTGCAACAACATACTGTGCATTTCTCCACAACACAATGCAGGAATTCTTCTCAGCTTTGTGGCTTCTTGGGAGTCCAGAAGAAATTGAGAACGTTCTGAATCTCTGTCAGACAGAGGAGAACAAACACATGAGACATGTTCTTCTTTTCCTGTGTGGACTTCTGGGAGAACATAACAGCAAACTTCTCAAGGGTCTCTTCCCAGAGGATGAGATGAAGAAAACCTCTGATTGGTTCATTAAGAAACTTTTGGACACTTTCCTCCATCCTCAGATTGACAATAAAGACTTTGATCTTCTCTTTGTGTGTCAGTGCTTGTTTGAGCTCCAGTCACCTGAAGCTTGCTTGATGTTTCTGGAGAAGATAAACTATCAGCTGGACCCTGATGTGAATCTGGACCCTTATCAGTGTTGTGCTTTGGTTTATGTGATCAGTCAATCTAGAGATAAAGAGGTTTATCTGAATCTGGAGGACTGTACTGTGTCTGATGCAGGAATGAACATGATTCTCTCCTCATCTCAGATCAGGTAGAGTACAGTGGATAAATATATTATTGAAATAACACAAATCTTTGACCAAATCTTTGAGTATGTTATTGTCATGTCTAAATGACCATAATTATATGAAAATCTCAGACATCCTCAACTTTTCAACAATGTCAAAAACGTTTTTATTTTAATTTATCATTACAATTATAAATTTTACCATAGGCAATGTTACTTCATTTATTCCTAAATGAATATACAGGTGAAGTAGTGATAATCTTGATGTCATTGAAGATGAAGTCACATATAAATCTATTTAAGACTGAAGTTGTGAGATGTGGGGAGCTCAGAGTAGAAGCTCTGTTATTATCTCATTTAATTCAATCTAGAAAAATATTGGAGTATGTTTAAAGTCACCATGAAATCAAAGTATACTACTCTTACTGTTTATTTTAAAAATAAAAATGTGCCCTCGTAATCTTTAATCAAAATGTAATATGTACTATTGAAAATGTACTAATACTCTGGAACGGTGATCCTTCTCGGTTGACGTCTGACGGTTTGGGTGGAGCAAGAGCCATTAACCACTCCCCTCCAACAGTCAGTTATTGTGAGTTTAAAACGCCTATTTTACTAGATCCAATCAATTCCCAGTGGAAAAAAACAAGCCACGTTCCCCCATATCTCAGTTTCACTCTGAATTACGTCACTACTGTAGTGAAGTCGGTTGGATCTTCTGGTTTACGTGGTCTTTAAACTTATTGAGGTTAATGATTAGATCAGGGGTGTCCAGTACTACTTCTAGAGGGCCAGTGTCCTGCAAAGTTTAGCTCCAACCCTAATCAAACATACCTGAACCACCTAATCAAGGTCGTACTAGGCCTAGGTACTAGGACGTTCAGGCAAGTATGTAAGGCAAGTTGAAGCTAAACTCTGTAGGATACGGGCCTTCCAGGACCAAGTTTGGACACCCCTGGTTTAGATGTCTGGGTTCAAAATTTTAAACAAATAAAATTAAACTTGGGCTGTTTTACCCAAAAATGACAATTTCATGTTTATTTACCCAATTTCAGGCCATTTAAGGTGTAGATGCCATTTTTGCTTCAGTAGAACCATGAAGAGTTTTATCTTGGTGATTCTTAAAATGTCATTCATTAGTGCATGGCTGCTATCTCTATGAAACTAAAAAAAGCATGTTATGGTAGTTACACTGATGTTGCAAATTATAATCTCTCGCAAAAGATCTTTAAATAGTACATGTTGTGTTTTATTTCTGTTTTACAGATTAAAGCCTCGTAATGCTGCTTTTAAGCAAATTAAACAGTTGCTGAAATTTTTTCATAAAGCGTCCATTGATAACGGGTCTATGGAAAATGAGAGGCTGACATCACACTGCTGTTGTACCTCTTTCCCTTTTTACAATAACAACCCAGAACTGGCTAATGCACTGCTGGATCTTTACTCTCATGTGAAAGACTATGAGAGTCAAACAGGCAGGAGTTTCCTTCCAGCATTACAGTCAGTTTATCAGACAGCACCTGATGTCTGGTCCATAGATCTCTCAAAGAGAAAGAGCTCCATCCTCCTGGAAGTGCTGAAGCTCCAAACAGAGAAGAAACCAGTAGAGCTGAGAGGCTGGTCAGATGAAGAGAGTGAAGTGATGAGTTTCCTTCACTGTCTGCCCTACATCTCACAGCTGAGGTAAAAGAATGTACACTTACTGTTAAAGCTCAAAATGGCTTATTTGAGTATAACCATTTTGTTTGTTTGAAATGGATGTAATTGGGTTCTGTAATGTAGGTTAGATTGTATGAATGGGACTGCAATTTATTTTCTTAGAAAGTGCAGTAAGCATTTTTAGTAAGCTATTTTAAAAATCAGCACCCAGACTAACACTTTGGTAAATATTTGCTTGATATTTATTCTGTGTTAGAAAAAATGTGCACATAGTCCTGACTGTAAGTAGGAGGAAAAAACAAAGTATCCGACTGATCCAGACAACACCATAACACTCTCTTAGCCAATCAGCAACAGGGGTGTGTCCACCAGCTGTTTGTTGTTGCCTGTGTTGCAGAGCATGTTCATTATTTTGAGGCTGGAGCAATGAAGGAAGGGGTGTGTTTATTTTGGTGTTAATTTTAAATAACACATTTCTTAAAAATCACATATTGTCTTTTAAACTAGCTATTTATATCTGTACATGTTTACACAGAGCATTTTACTGCATTTGATGTAATGTTTGTTTCACTTTATCAGGTTCAGATGGTTTGGGTTTTTTGAAAAGAACACTAAAACATCTGCCATACAGTTCCTGTTGAGTCTTAGTGTAGCAGCTGAAAACCAGACAGTTGGAGAAGAAACAGCGTCTGCTGTGATTTCATCTGTATGCAGTTATAAAATGTTTCCCTTTCAATGTTGCGGACGTGTACGCATGGAGTTTGCAGAGGTTCAAAGTGAATTCCTGCTGGATCTTTACTCTCACGTGAAAGACTATGAGAGTCAAACAGGCAGGAGTTTCCTTCCAGCATTACAGTCAGTTTATCAGACAGCACCTGATGTCTGGTCCATAGATCTCTCAGAGAGAAAGACCTCCATCCTCCTGGAAGTGCTGAAGCTCCAAACAGAGAAGAAACCAGTAGAGCTGAGAGGCTGGTCAGATGAAGAGAGTGAAGTGATGAGTTTCCTTCACTGTCTGCCCTACATCTCACAACTGAGGTAACTCATTTTTATTTGTTCATTATTTTCTTTTAGGAATATTTTGAAAGACATTGTTCAACATTTTAAAAGATTTTACAGCTTGATATTTAAAATGAATGCACAGGCGCAAATTTTATATTGTTACTGTGTTACAGTATGCAGTGCTGTTTAAACTGTCAGTACAGCTTGGAAACTGGAACACAAGTTTATAATATTTATATACTGAAGTTTAAACCATTTCCAAACCACTTTCAGAACTCAAAACATCCTCACCAATCCAAAAAGAGCATTTGTTAAGAAGTTTGTTGGGAACTTCCAGGACATTTTAACGTTGATGCGTACATCAGTGCATGATGATTCCTGTTTACACATCAACAACACCTAGTGGTGGTGCAGAAACTTGGTCCTCAGAGCCACAGTGGTGCAATAAAGGGACTACACTGGATAAATTCATAATAACAGAACTGAGGCATCTGTTAAATGAATAAATTAAATGTAACTGTAGTTATTTTAACAGACCCCACTCACCCTGGATCTGTTCTCCCACCTGCTTTCTGGGAAAAGAAGTAAATGAATCAAAATTAGAACTAACAGATTAAAAACAGCTCCTTCCGACAGGCAGTCAAATGCATAAATCTCCTTGACACCTAAGACTAAGGTTCAGTAAACCCCTATGGAAATGCAATACCCTCTCCTGCTTAGAGGTGCAATGATATACAAATGCCAGGTTCGGTTCATATCACTGTTTTGGAGACACAGTTCGGTTCTGTTTGCTGTGGGTTCATGGCACCAGCAATGCTAAAGTGCACTAGATTCACTTTTAACGTCATAATAATAATACTTGAAGACAGTAACTTTAGTGTTGACGGGATAATTGCCCCATCAGAAGCTCATATGGGGATTGATGAATTTTGGGGGCGGGGCTTGTAGGAGTCATTGTAGAAAGACATTAAAACTATCCCTGTATTTTTACGAGCAGTACTTTACGTAGCAATCTGTGTTTAGAATAAAACAAGACCGTGTTTTTTTACATGCAGATCCCTGCACATGCGCACGGAGGGAGAGACCTGATTCACTCACGCTGATTATGAAATTACAAACTGAAAGATTTTTTCCCGCGCTGAATTTCAGTCCCTGGTGTATAATATTTAGAAACAAAAATACAGCTCTTACCAAGTGTTAAAAGTGTACTAATTACTATTTAATCAAATGTCAAGGAAGAAAACTTTGTTTTGTGACATAAGGTAAAGTGAGGCCAACCTCAACAATGGGCAGGGCTGCTAAACATTACATTGCTCTTTTTCAATCAACGACAGTAAAGATCTTTTCTAAATTCTGCAAAATTTGACTAGTATTAGTGGACCTCAAGAAAACATAAATGTGTAAAATGACCACTGTAAAGCTTTACTCATTTCTTTAGCATGCATTTGCTCTCTTATTCCTCTTGTTTTCACTTTCCTGCAGCTTTGCAAGGTGGAATACCAGTAAACAAACAACTTTTTTTATGAAGCTCTTCATTAAAGCAGCAGAAGCTAAGAGACTGACAGGAGATCAGATGTTGAAGCTATTGACATCAGTCTGGAATTACAGGTCCTTGTTTTATGAAAAGAATGTCAGTATCGAACTGTGTGATTTCCTGCTGGATCTTTACTCGCATGCAAAGGACTATGAGACTCAAACAGGAAAGAGCATCCTTCCAGCATTACAGCCACTTTACCACTTAGTTCCTACAATCTGGTACATAGATCTCTCACAGAGAAAGATCTCCATCCTCCTGGAAGTGCTGAAGCTCCAAACAGTGAAGAAACCAGTAGAGCTGAGAGGCTGGTCAGATGAAGAGAGTGAAGTGATGAGTTTCCTTCACTGTCTGCCCTACATCTCACAACTGAGGTACATTAATGTTTCTTATTAAATAACATACTGTACTTAGCCCAACAATACAAATATAAATATGACAGCAACAACATCAGTTCAACATGGCATACAAGAACAACAAATATTTTTCAACTACATATTTAAGCTGGAGGTGCACAACAAATTGTGCATTGAACAAAATTTCAGCTGCTACAGTCAAGCAGTCATGAAAAATGTCAAGCACAGTGTTTCATTAAGGTCTGCTCCTGTTGTGTCTATGTCTTTGTGCAGCAGTTGAGCCTGCAGAATTAAGGGTTAGAGTTAGACACAGAAGGCAGTGTTGGTAATCTGTTAGGTTTTAATAATAATACCAGTGAATATTATTTTGTCTTTTGTGGCTTTTCTATTTTTTGTTCATATTTTTTTCGTTATCATGTGGCCTAAAATCAAGCTGTGTAAATGTTGCAACCAATAATTTGTTTTTCTGTTTTATTTGGAAACAGATTTGATGGTTGGTGTTCCTTTATTGCAGAAGGATTTTTTGTGAGTTTATTTACTAAAGCAGCAGAAACTGAGAGTCACACAGGAGATCAGATGCTGAAACTGTTGACATCAGTCTGTACATACACATCTTTTCCTACTGAGTGCATGGGGACATATTTTCAGAGTAATTTCCTCCTAGACCTTTATTCCAATTTGAAGGACTATGAGAGTCAAACAGGCAGGAGTTTCCTTCCAGCATTACAGTCAGTTTATCAGACAGCACCTGATGTCTGGTCCATAGATCTCTCAAAGAGAAAGAGCTCCATCCTCCTGGAAGTGCTGAAGCTCCAAACAGAGAAGAAACCAGTAGAGCTGAGAGGCTGGTCAGATGAAGAGAGTGAAGTGATGAGTTTCCTTCACTGTCTGCCCTACATCTCACAGCTGAGGTACATGAATGTTTGTTACAGCCCTAACAGAACAACAATGATGTAATGGAAACAGTCAGGTTGCAGACAAATAAAACGTTTTGATAACTTTATACACATTATAGTTCGTGTATTTATGTGTTTTGGTCATTGTTTTCTTTTAAACAGATTTAGTTGTCCTAATACCAGTGATGTAGTAAAATTTATTTCAAGACTCTTCATTAAAGCAGCCGAATCTGAGAGAGACACAGGGGATCAGATGCTGAAACTGATGACATCAGTCTGTACATACACATCTTTTCCTTCTGAATTGGCTGACAGAACAAAGCAGAGTGATTTCCTGCTGGATCTTTACTCTCATGTGAAGGACTATGAGAGTCAAACAGGCAGGAGTTTCCTTCCAGCATTACAGTCAGTTTATCAGACAGCACCTGATGTCTGGATCATAGAGCTCTCACAGAGAAAGACCTCCATCCTCCTGGAAGTGCTGAAGCTCCAAACAGTGAAGAAACCAGTAGAGCTGAGAGGCTGGTCAGATGAAGAGAGTGAAGTGATGAGTTTTCTTCACTGTCTGCCCTACATCTCACAACTGAGGTAACTATTTAAAATCGAAGACTTGATTGTATGACAGCTTTATCAACTAGCATATAAAATCGACTTGGTTTAAATAAATAACATTTTAAACTATATTTAGGTTTATTTCCTAAATGTGGTACAATAGTGATGATAAAGGAATACTTGGTATTATTATTGAACGAATTGTTCCTTCGAGCCGGGTCACAAAATCGATTAAATCACGTTGCATTGAAATTTACCTTCCTGTAAGATTTTGACTTCCTTGCTTTGATTGTTATATGCACTGGGGCTGCCGCTTCCTGATTGGTACATATCAGTAAAATAGGGGGAAACGGGGAGTTGTACTGGGAAACAGATTTTGACATCTTTTTAAAAGAAACCAAATGAGTGAGTTGGTGATAATATGCACATGTGTGTAACACAGAGGATTAGAGCAAACCTGATACCCAATATAGATTTCTGTAATAACAAAACACTAGAAATATTGACTAAAACATGAATGGTATGGACTATTTTGTTCAGTATAATTTTAAACATGGAAATGCGGATGAAACACCATTAAACTTAATGAAAAGCAATAAACTGCCATCTGCATTTACTCAAATGACTTTATTTGAATGTTTCATATTATAACAGGAAAATGAGGTGTTAAAAAAGAAATGCATAGTGACATTGTGTGATGACGTAATGAACTGATGAATCAGTTTTTAGAACTAGTTTTTTGAAACGAATCGTTCGCAGAACTTTATCAGACTTCTGAACACTGGTTGGTATAAGCCAGTTTATTTCCTTTGTATATTTAAATATTCTTTATGTATTAATGACAACATATCTGCTTAAAACAGCAGACGAATTGCTCTCACAGTACTTGGATGTCATACACTGATCGGTCTGTAGAGCACTGCTTCAATCAAACACATCTGCTGACTGTCAAATATTGAAAATGTGTTACCAGACCAAAAACAAACGTCATGTCATGACAATGTCTTTAGTAAATGAATGTAACCCAGTCTGATTTGTGACTAGTCTCTGTTGACTAGAAGGCAATGGGCAGTCATGAAAATTACCCCACCACATGCTTCACAAAATCATCATACATATTGTCAATTCTGTGGCGTTTTATGTTTTAATTATTTTAAAAATGATTCTCTTGCTAGTGGGGCTGGGCGGTGTGACGGTATATGCAGTTACCGCTAAATAAAACCACTACAGCTGCTGCAGGTTTTTCTATTGTGTGTATGCTGCAGAATGTGAATAAGAGGCTGTGGCTAACTCAGTGAGCGTGTTAAACAGTTTGTCAGAACAATGTGAGTTAATTCACATACAACAAATAAACACATCAAATAAAAACTTCTGACTATCTTTCATTTCATGTAATTTTTATAATCAGTTGTATGTTAAGCAAACCAGGCAAATTGATCGCTCGTGTTCAAATCGAAGCCCGTAGAGCTGCAGCAACGTGCTTTTGACGCATGATTTAGAAAGTGAACAGCAGTAAATCTCGTTAAAACAAACTCCATGATCACCATCACATAACAATGATCAAATGTATAATCTGATCTCTAGAGATTGATCTTTACTATCACTGCACGTTTATACATGAAGACATACTTATTCTTTATACAGAATGTCTGTCTTTAATTTACTGTATACATATTCTAGGTTATCAGATTAATAACTATTTTTGAAACAAGGTTCTCTGTATCAGGATTTATTCTCTTGGTACCCTCAGTGCATTTTCACAACTTTTAGTATGGTGAGCAGTGACTTGTTAGCTTAACTAACTGATATGTAGTTAGTCTCCAAAAATAACATTATATAAATAACGCAAAATCTTGTGGTATATATCATTACTGTGAAATAAAATTGCTCATACAGTGAAACAGATTTTTGGTCATACCGCCCACCTTGCCAGCATGGACCAGTAGGAGGCCACAGAACCCATTTAAGAAACACTGTCATAATTTTTTTATCTTGTCTCAAACCAGTGTTAGAACTTTGATATGTTATTCTTTTTTTATTGTGTCATTAAAACAGATGTGATTGTTCATCTATCAGTGTTGCCACAAACTTTCTGTTGCAACTTTTCAATAAAGCAGCAGAAACTGAGAGACACACAGGAGATCAGATGCTGAAACTGTTGACATCAGTCTGTACATACACATCTTTTCCTTATGAAAAGATTTGCAGCATCAGACAGAGTGATTTCCTGCTGGATCTTTGCTCACATGTGAAGGACTATGAGAGTCAAACAGGCAGGAGTTTCCTTCCAGCATTACAGTCAGTTTATCAGACAGCACCTGATGTCTGGATCATAGATCTCTCAGAGAGAAAGACCTCCATCCTCCTGGAAGTGCTGAAGCTCCAAACAGTGAAGAAACCAGTAGAGCTGAGAGGCTGGTCAGATGAAGAGAGTGAAGTGATGAGTTTCCTTCACTGTCTGCCCTACATCTCACAGCTGAGGTATCTGAATTAGTTTTTTCCAACAAAAATATGAAGGCTGTGCTATACTGACTGTTGTATGTCAGTTGTAATGTAACATTAATATTCTTTGCCCCTGACATTTAAACAATTTATTTAGACAGTAATTAGTGGTGTTAATGTACTGTATATAATACGGTATATTTGTTTAAATGTTTAATGTCAGTTTCTTCTATAGCCAACATTAGAATTGTAATAAACCGCATGTGTATTCATTTATATATTTTTTTCCTATTTCAAACAGATTTGGCCATCTCAGTACCAAAGCAGTTCAGTTTCTATTAAAACTCTTCATTAAAGCAGCAGAATCTGAGAGTCACACAGGAGATCAGATGCTGAAACTGTTGACATCAGTCTGTACATACACATCTTTTCCTTATAATAACACTGACCCAGTTAGACTGAGTGAATTCCTGCTGGATCTTTACTCTCATGTGAAAGACTATAAGAGTCAAACAGGCAGGAGTTTCCTTTCAGCATTACAGTCAGTTTATCAGACAGCACCTGATGTCTGGATCATAGATCTCTCAAAGAGAAAGAGCTCCATCCTCCTGGAAGTGCTGAAGCTCCAAACAGAGAAGAAACCAGTAGAGCTGAGAGGCTGGTCAGATGAAGAGAGTGAAGTGATGAGTTTCCTTCACTGTCTGCCCTACATCTCACAGCTGAGGTACATGAATGTTTGTCAGCCCGGGCGTTGCAGGGGCATTTATTAAGTTATGTATGTGCCAGACTAACAAAGAACACCAGTGATGTGATAAAGTTATTATAGAAAGTAAATAATAGGTGGGTGTAAAAGTGCAAAAGGTGATTAACACAAGTGAATGTAAACAATATTAGCAAGCATGAATGAAGACTTTACACAAGGGTGGGTGGGAGAAGAGAAGTGACTTGAAGAGCTCCCAACTGCCTGACCAAAACAAAGAGAAGGTAAAAAAGATCTTCAGCATTCAAGATGCCCCAATTAGGCTATACTTTTTTACCATAAAACAAAGAAAATACGAAGGAGTGGCGCTTGCCCCTAACTGAGTGCACTAATACATTAAGTGAACTGTCATGTTGCCCAATGTATGACACATGCTACGTTGTGTTAGATAAAAAGATCATTTTGTGTCACTTTACTGGTAAATTACTGGCAAATTTCAGTTAAGGGATCATGTGTGAACGGGACCTTTTAAAAAACTACAGGTAAATCAGTCCAATTTCCCAGTAAGAGAAGTTGTAACATAACCAGTAATGGTAAGGTGCTGTGTGAACGCAGAACAGGATTAACAGTAAACTCACAGAACACATTAATGTAAAAGTCTGCTTTGAGCCAGTCAGAAAATTTTGATGCGGATGATGCGTTTACTCCACACTGTTTATGGAAGTAAAAGCAGAAATGTTTGTCTGATATGATGTCCTTGGTTCAAAAGAAACTGCATGAATGTAAATATTTGTAACAAAAATACAGAGTGCATGTGTTCAGAAACCCCGTCATATTATAAACACAACACCGTTTCGTGCTCATTCGCGGTTAATGACATTACCGAGTTTACTGGTATTTCGGTATTGATGTGTGAATGGAACGTTACCAGTAAAAAGACAGAACGTTGTTGTTGTGAAAGTGAAACAAAGACAGAGGGAAAAACACAGACAGGCACAAGGATAAAACAACATTCATCAAATACATGTTGTACTTTCCCTAAAGGAAACATTACAACATTTCAGATGTCAAAATAATTATGTAGTAATTAGATTCACAGTGATGTTTCATGCATTCGTCTGTTCATAATAACATGATTGAATTAACAGCATAATTTGAAAACACAGTCTCTAGTAAATATTAGTGCTGTATTACACACTGTAATATGTGTATTCACTTATATCTCTTGTTTTCTCTTCCGATCAGAGTCCATTCTTATACTACTAGTGCTGCATCAAGCATGCTTCTAAAACTCATTAAAGCAGCAGAAACTGAGAGACACACAGGAGATCAGATGCTGAAACTGTTGCCATCAGTCTGTACATACACATCTTTTCCTTCTAAATGGATGGACAATAATGATCAAAGTGATTTCCTGCTGGATCTTTACTCTCATGTGAAGGACTATGAGAGTCAAACAGGCAGGAGTTTCCTTCCAGCATTACAGTCAGTTTTTCAAGCAACAGCTGATGTCTGGATCATAGATCTCTCAAAGAGAAAGAGCTCCATCCTCCTGGAAGTGCTGAAGCTCCAAACAGTGAAGAAACCAGTGAAGCTGAGAGGCTGGTCAGATGAAGAGAGTGAAGTGATGAGTTTCCTTCACTGTCTGCCCTACATCTCACAGCTGAGGTACTGTTTCTTTATAAAACCCACAAATAAATGATGTTCTTTAACTTCATTATCCAAGTCACTAGAAACATTTAAGATCATGTTTAAGATGTCATATTTTGTGCCTAAAATAAATTTTTCCATTTAAAATAGTAATAATTGTGGCCAAAAACTGTTGGTTATGTGATTGTGTTTAAATAAAGTAGATTTATTTCTCAAGTTCATCTTGCCTTAAGGATATATATTCTCAGAGTTATTACTTCTGGAGTCTCTCCTTCATCAGTGTTTGACTCTGGTTCAAACACACAGGGCTGAACACCCACCATCATTTCACAGGAATTCTAGTTCAGTCAGTAGATAATGCAAGGTAATAGTGTAAGAAAGTAATGTAACAACATCAGTTCAAGCCATTGTTTTTAAATAAATGTCAATGATGTGATGAAAAGTTATTACAGAAAGAAAATAATAGATGGGTGTAAAAGTGCAAGAGGTGATTAACATTGTAGTTCAGTCTGTAGATAATGCAAGGTAATAATGTAAGAGAGCATAGAGCTGGGTCCAAAATTGTATTAAAGGGCATTGAATCCACTACACATTACAGTGCATATAACTAAAAAACAATATGCAGACAAACTGAATGGAGAAGACAGCCTGTGTTACATAAGGCAGACCAAGTCTAAGAGAGAGACCTCATGTTTAAAGGAAAACTGACAATGGAAATGTCTGTGCTGCACCTTTTAATGTCTATTTAGCCAGCTCCATCTTCAGCTGTTTTTCACACCTGCCTCAGTCTGCTCACTCTCTCCCAATTATATCAGAATGACAGAATTAGGGGAGAGTAAGGGACTGCTGGTAAAGTAGACTGATATATATGATTGTCCATCTTAGTTTCATATTATTCAAAAATTACAGACATCCTTCTGTGTACTTAAAATGCATTTTAGGTGAACAAATAACTTCAAAGAAACATATAGCTGCAAGCAGCAATTACGGGGTCAAGCATATTAGCTGCACAAAGGAAAATGTTTGTGGACATCTCTGATCATGAGATCACGAAAAGCAGTTAAAGAAAACAAGTAAACCCCATTCTAACACAATAAAACAAATGATAACTTTTGACTAATAAGTGGAGCTGTCACCAGTTTTCTGAGGCTGACAGGATATTGTGACAATGACGCCTGTAAGGTTTTAAGTCAAAGCACAAGTTTTGAAAAGATAAGCCTGAATTTAATTTTTTATGCTCAGCGTCAAATTCTTCACACGGTTTAAGAGAACGATTTGAATCGATCAACATGAATCCTGTAACTTTTTGTTGTGTCTCTAGGAGTGCACACACACACACACACACTGCCCTGTTGTGCACACATTGACGCAACAAAATAAGGCTCTTATTAAAGCACTCTTATTCTTAAAGTATCTGTACTAATTAAATGTGAAATAGAACAGCAGGGTATCACAGCACTTTTCTAGTATCTGTATACCACGCATCTCTGGGTAAAGCCAGAAATGCTTAGATGCTGCGCAATTTGGCAATATCCATGGCTATATCTAATATTCATATTGACTCATGAGTTAAGTATTGCTGTAAATCTTCGCAGATCACATAAATTTGCCAGCAAGTTGAGTGAAAATGAAATATAACCCTGTCCAAAGACTGACCTCACCCCCCTACACACACCTCAAAGGTGACAAATTTACATTCCTGAATGTCATTAGCTGTATGTTTCATTTCGAAGGCTGTGATCTCCGGAGCTCGTGTTTGTCGGCCATACATGTTATAGAGATGGTCTCATTTCAGAAACACAACTGTTTCATTTAAAAGACATTACAGGAATTACGTCACAGGAAGAAGAAATGTTAATCTTTGAATGGTTGCATTTCTGAAGGGAGGCGCAGCTTTGAAATTCCCCAGTTTTGTTCTTGCCGGAGTATCCAAAGTGAGAACGTGAGCTCTGAAGGCACCGCCCTCATCTGGAAAAGAGGCGGACCTAGCCGCTCATTTGTATTTAAAGACACACACATGAAAACTGTGGTTATATCTGGTAATCAATGTGCCAAAAACCTTGTTTTTTTACTATAGTAAAATTAAATGATCTGTGAGATATTTTGAGCTAAAACTTTACAGGCACATTCTCGGGACGCCTAAGACTTATATCTTGAATATATCTCACCTATATCTTACATCTTGTAAAAATGGGCATAATATTTAATCTACATGATAATTTCACATGCCCTCAATGATATTTATTAATATTTTTGTTTTTCTCTTTTCAAACAGATTCCATGTTGATGATGCATGTTCTATAACCGGATTCCTGTTGAGTCTCTTCATTAAAGCAGCAGAAACTGAGAGACCCACAGGAGATCAGATGCTGAAACTGTTGACATCAGTCTGTACATACACATCTTTTCCTTCTGAATGGATTTACAGTAGTGATCGTAGTGATTTCCTGCTGAATCTTTACTCTCAAATGAAGGACCATGAGACTCAAAAAGGCAGGAGTTTCCTTTCAGCGTTACAGTCAGTATATATACAGGCAGCACCTGATGTCTGGTCCATAGATCTCTCACAGAGAAAGACCTCCATCCTCCTGGAAGTGCTGAAGCTCCAAACAGAGAAGAAACCAGTAGAGCTGAGAGGCTGGTCAGATGAAGAGAGTGAAGTGATGAGTTTCCTTCACTGTCTGCCCTACATCTCACAGCTGAGGTATTTAAACATTCTTTAGATACCTTTTTAGATCTTTAGATCTTTTGCTAATGGAAGCGCTACAACATTTCAGTTATGTCTAATTAGGTATATATCAGATTCATAGTGATGTTTTCTTCCTTTAACTGTTTATAATGATAGTATTGTTGAAGAAAAACATGGAACACAATATGCTGTTTCTTTTCAGTTTAATGTCTAATAAATGTTAGTGCTCTGTTGCACACTACAATGTGTATTCATTTATATCTCTTATTTTGTCTTCCATTTAGTGTTGACTATTGTAATACTACTGTTGAATCCAACTTACTTCTGAGACTCTTCATTAAAGCAGCAGAAACTGAGAGTCACACAGGAGATCAGATGCTGAAACGGTTGACATCAGTCTGTACATACAGATCATTTCCTTATGAAAATTTCGACAACATTACTCTGAGTGATTTTATGCTGGATCTTTGCTCACATGTGGAGTTCTATGAGAGTCAAACAGGCAGGAGTTTCCTTCCAGCATTACAGTCAGTTTTTCAAGCAACACCTGATGTCTGGATCATAGATCTCTCAAAGAGAAAGAGCTCCATCCTCCTGGAAGTGCTGAAGCTCCAAACAGAGAAGAAACCAGTAGAGCTGAGAGGCTGGTCAGATGAAGAGAGTGAAGTGATGAGTTTCCTTCACTGTCTGCCCTACATCTCACAGCTGAGGTACCCTTTCCCTTGCAACTTATAAATATATGTTATTTTATCTCTACAGAAACTTTAAACTATTTCACAATAAGTATCAAAAATATAACATTTTGGGCCTAAAAAGAGTTAGTTGTGTAGTTATAATGGTGCAAACTGGCAGTTATTGTTTGCTTTTTCAACTGTGTTTATACAAATGTACATTTGTTTTTGTTTCATATTTTATCAAGATAAAATATAATACATATTTTAATGTGTATTAATGTCTAATTTTCTCTCAAACAGATTTGACATTTTATCTTCCTGTGTCGTAACCAGATTTTTATTGAAACTCTTCGTTAAAGCAGCAGAAACTGAGAGTCACACAGGAGATCAGATGCTGAAACTGTTGACATCAGTCTGTACATACACATCTTTTCCTTCTGAATGGATGGACAATAACGAACAAAGTGATTTCCTGTTGGATTTTTGCTCACATGTGAAGGACTATGAGAGTCAAACAGGCAGGAGTTTCCTTCCAGCATTACAGTCAGTTTATCAGACAGCACCTGATGTCTGGATCATAGATCTCTCACAGAGAAAGACCTCCATCCTCCTGGAAGTGCTGAAGCTCCAAACAGTGAAGAAACCAGTAGAGCTGAGAGGCTGGTCAGATGAAGAGAGTGAAGTGATGAGTTTCCTTCACTGTCTGCCCTACATCTCACAGCTGAGGTACCAAATGAAATATGTTATTTTAATCCCTAACTTTAGAACTAACAATGATGTAACATTATGGGTAAAACAGTTAGGTTGCAGACATAATGAAACTGGCAGTTTTTTGTTTTTTCAACTGTGTTTATACAAATGTAATTTGTTTTTGTTTCATATTTTATCAAGATAAAATTTAAACATATTTTCATGTGTATTAATGTTTAATTTTCTCTTAAACAGATTTGACGTTTTATCTAATACCAGTGATGTAGTAAAATTTTTATTGAAACTCTTCGTTAAAGCAGCCGAATCTGAGAGTCACACAGGGGATCAGATGCTGAAACTGTTGACATCAGTCTGTACATACACATCTTTTCCTTCTGAATGGATGGACAACAAAACAGAGTGATTTCCTTTTGGATTTTTGCTCACATGTGAAGGACTATGAGAGTCAAACAGGCAGGAGTTTCCTTCCAGCATTACAGTCAGTTTATCAGACAGCACCTGATGTCTGGATCATAGATCTCTCAAAGAGAAAGAGCTCCATCCTCCTGGAAGTGCTGAAGCTCCAAACAGTGAAGAAACCAGTAGAGCTGAGAGGCTGGTCAGATGAAGAGAGTGAAGTGATGAGTTTCCTTCACTGTCTGCCCTACATCTCACAGCTGAGGTCAGGTCTGCGTTGTAAATGTCTTCATCTTCATGCTTGTATGAATGAATTATAAAAATAAAGTTAAAATAATTTAAAAATATGTTGAGCCATCATTTTGTTAGTCTGAAACCATATTCTTTAACATTTTCTTGTGTTACATCAAGTCCTTATAAATGTATGTAAATTACTGTTCAAATATTTGCAAGCTCTCAATTCCTCAAAAAGAAAAGCATGCTTTTATTTTTTGTATATAAACTACAGTATATTATTTTAATTATTGATTTTTTTTAAATGAGCCTTGTTTATTTATCTGCATATTTGAATCTTTCATTGTGTTTTTCAGTGGTGCTGCGTGTGAGTGCTGTGTGTTAAGACTAGTTAAACTGGTTCAGTTCAGAGAGAATCCAGAGCTGGTGAACTCACTGTTTCAGGCTCTGGACTTCAAACTCAGTTTGGAGAGAAAATTACCCAGCAGCACCTGCAGGTTTGTGGGCAGAGTCTTACATCTGTCAGCTGACAGACTCACTTTCACTGTGAAACCTCAAGCCATCTCTCTCAGAGGAACAAGACTTCTCTTCAGACACATCACACACTTACACTCACTCAGGTAAAGCACTGAGCTGTAATAAACAGACTGTTTCAGATGTTTACTGTGTGTGTGATTTTTACTGTGTTTGTTTTTGATGTTGATTTTTCAGGCTAAGTGGTTATATGGTGATGAGAATAGTGCGGTCATTGAGGTCTGCGAGGGTTCGAGCTCCTGTCACTGTAAATGAACTCTCACTTGATCTGAATGATAGATGGAGGTCAGACAGAGAGCTGTCCAGGGTTCTGAGCTGCTTGGCTGTTCTTATGAGACTCTGGACTGTCCAGTGTTTGAACTTGACTGAAGTCAGTATGGAGTCTCTCTCTCTAACTGTGCTGCTGTGTCAACAGAGCCCAGTGACTCTCAGGTCTGATCATGACACATTTCAGCAGCATTGAAACGATTGAATTGTATGTGTTACAATAAAATAATAATGATTAATGTGTGAGGAGTAATTCAGAGGCCTGTTTATATCATGGTACCCACACCACAAAAGATTGTTCAGGACATTTGTCAGGTTTATGTTCTTAAAATGTTGTCCTTGTTTTTACTGACAGTGAATTGTTTATAACATGCTCTTGTGGGGAAGTCTCTGTTGCTAATTTCAATTTAATTCCATTTAAGAGCTAGTAATAGAGGCTTGAGCCATATGCAGTTATTAGAGAAAGAGAGTGCAAAAAAAGTGTAAAACATGTTTTCTCTTAAAATGTGATTTATGATGTTTATTAAGCATTTACAGACAATATTGTATAGACATACAATATTGGTTTCATTTGCTCAGCTCAAAAGGTTTTGAAATAGATTTAAAAAATGTGCAGCCATCCTGTATTTATAATGACATAAAAAAGGGCTCTGTGTGTGTTTAGACTGTCCAAAGAGACTCTCCAGACGCTGTCTGAATGTGTGTATGAAGCTCAGGAAGAGGAAGTGACTCTGAGCTTCCTGCAGAAAGTGGACAGAGATTTGACTTCCTGTTCCTTCAGCTGGGAAAAACTTCTCTATTTCCTGCAGCATGAAATTCCATTCATCACTGTGAATCTTGGAGAGAGAAACACGTCACTCGACACCAGAGAAATCCTGCCGTTTCTAAACAAGATTCGCTTTCAGCGGTAACAACAAGCTAACTTAACATTATAGAAAAGCTTGAAATTAATCTTAATTGTGGGAGGGGCTTCATTTACTCTTAATATATAGATGATCAATACATTTACAGTGAATTATAACTTATTTGTGTTTGTACAGGATAAGCTCCACCTTCACGTTGGCTTTAATCCGAGAGCTCTATGAGTCCAGATCTTCAGAGTTTGTGTTCAGTTTGTTGAGTTCAATGGAGAACCGCATCAGTCTTCAGAGCAGAGTGCTGGACTCTGTCCACTGTGCAGCCCTGCGCTTTATACTGCAACACTGCACTGCAGTTACTCTCAACATGCTGTGGACCTCCATACCAGAGTTGGAGCTAGAGAGCATTCTGCCTCTCTTCACTCATGTCTCACACCTTCGGTCTCTCTATCCCTCTCTAATGTTATATGTTAACATTTTTATTATACTATATTAATCTATTAATAAACAACATAAATCTGACATGGATATCAGCCGAAGTTGTGATTTAGTTTCTGTGTGTTTTCAGTGTTGACAGGCTGCTGTTACTGAGAATGCTTCGCTGCTGCAGAGCCTCTGATCTCCAGCAGGGGGCGACAGCAACAGTTCTGCTCTCTGCCCTGCAGCACAAGCTGGACTTCTCCTGCACTTCAGCACTGGACCTGACAGAAGACACACTCACACAGACTCTACAGCTGACTGCTGAAGACTGCCGCGTGATGTCTGCAGTCATCCAGAGAGCTTATATAGATTCACACACCCTCACACAGCTGATTCTGCAGGACTGTGAGATGAATACAGCTGGAATAGATGAACTCTTCCCAGCTTTACACTCTGTTAAACTTCAGTGAGAAAGAAAGAACAGCTATAATTCATACAGAGATTTAAATAAAAACATACAGACATATTCACATTATAAACTCTATTGTCACTCTGTTTCAGCTGTGATAAACAGATGCTGCTTCAGTTCCTGTCTCATGTTGCTCCTGGGAACGCTGAATCTCTTTCTTGGGCTCTGGGTGAAGAAGTGGACCTCAGTCAGACTCAACTGGACCTGCAGGTCTGTAGAGGTCTGATGCTGGTTCTGGAATATTCTGATGGTCTGACCGAACTGGATCTCAGTCGGTGCAGTCTAATGGATCAGAGTCTGGATCTGCTGCTGCCGAACCTTCACAAAGCACAAAACATTGAGTGAGTGACAGAGAAAGAATGAACGTGTCTGAAGTGTACTGTAATGTTTGCCTTCTGATTTGTGTCTGTTCTGTAGTTTCAGTGACAACAGCATCACTGACGCTGGAGCTCAAAAAATCTACAGCATCGTCTGCCACAGCAGTAACATAAAGACAGTGAGGTGTGTGTGTGTGTGTGTCAGCGTCAGAACTGCAGTTTGAACTGTGAAGTGTTTGTATAAACACAAAGGTCTGACAATGAAATGTTGCAGTGGTGTGGCGTGAATGCTGTAGAATAGTGATTTTATAATATAACTCAGACTCAGTTTAGAATAGTTAAGTCACCATTGTATGAATAAAGAATATGTATGATATTTGTACTTATGCAAAGTATTCACTGTTTGCTGTGATTACAGCTCTGAACTCTCTGTGTGATCTCTCATCAGACGCGTCCTGGAATACTTATGAAACTGATTTTATTCACAATGGTAATTGTGTGTTTTGGTTGTAGCTAATAAACGTGTTTGTTTCTCTGAAGGCTCTTCAACAACAGGATCATGTCCAGAGAGATTTTTCACAGAGACCCTCGATTTGAGATCTGGTGATGCTGAAAACCTTCCTGAATGAACAGGAGTGACACAGTAAGGGTTTAAAGAGGTGTGACTGCTGATAAGGTAGCAGGTGTGAAACCTCTGCAGATTCCAGCAGCTCAAGCCTCAGAGGTTTCCACTCACATTCAAATTCATTTAGCTGATGTACGAGAACATTTTATTTTAACTTTAACTTTTACTTTAAACATGTTAACTTTTAACTAACCTTTACCTGAACTTTATTTTTTATATCTTTTTATTGTGTTCTTTAGATTCATTAGACAACATCATATGGTTGTGCTGATTTATCATCACTGTAGGGTCACCAGTCACTCTTTCTGTTAGAGGCTGTGTGTTTGAATGAACTATGAGAGGTCATCTTTAGTTCTGGGAGAGATGTTTCCCCACATAACGTGATGATATTAAGAAAAGATGCAGGAACTTCTCTGCTTTACTGCTGGCTGTGAAAGCTCTTTGCTAATCATGAATAAACTTTTTCTCTTGGAAAAGACAGAAACATGTTCTCTGTATTTGTTTATTAAGATTATTTTCTCAACTTGGGATTTCTGCCAGACAATGTAAACCTCAAAGCCTTCAAATCATGCTGTTAATAACCAATTGTGTCCTGTAGAGGACAGCAGAGATGTGCTTATTATAAGAGCCCAGATTATCTGCTGTTAACCATGGATGGATGGATGGAGTGCACTGACATTAAATCCCATAATACTTGAATTTGGAGACATAATGGAAAACAATTTTTTAAAACGTTAATCATAAAAAAGAAAACAAATCTGGATGAGAGTCATGATGTTTATGCTGCTACAGTTCATAACTGATGTTGTTTTCATATCACGTGCAGTCGACATCCAGAGCAAGCTGTTTCTAGTTTCAGAGCTGAAGAATGTTTCAGACTCACTGGAGATGCACATTACAGGATGATCAGTGAGCTCGTGTCGTCCTCTTCAGCGTTACACTAGCAGCTGTTGCCATGACAACTCCACAGTCCTGCTGGAACAATGGCTCTGATCACTCCAACAGTCAGAGCTCATTTTCAGTTGGACAGTGAATGTGTCTGCGAGGAGGGTGTCACAGGAGAGCCGAGAGCTTACCGAATATAAAGCAGAAATCTGCTGAAGAGAGATTTATATTTATTTATCATATTTATTCACCAATGTTATGCTTTAAAGAGTCTTAAAGATTGTCCAGTACTTCATGAGCTCTTTGATTTCTGTAACGCTGTGAAAGGCTGAAAGAGGCCCACTGTCAGATTCTTAGTTTAGCCGATCAATGAACATTTTGAGGTGTTTCTGTCTGTCTGTCTGTCACTGGTGAGAGCGTTCAGGGCTCCTCAGAGACAGAACTGTGTCCCAGATCATGAAGTGGATTTAACTGAATTCAGATTCACACACACACACTGAGATGAGCGGCACTCATCACACTCAGTGCTGGAGTGATGGGTTTCCAGCTGAGCGTGACTGTGTGTGTGTGTGTGGTTAAAATGTGTCGATGCTTTTCACAGTTCTTCTTATCTTTAGCACTGAGTTTCTTCTCTTTACCTCTAGCTTGTTTTGAATGGGAACATTGTTTTGTTGGAAATATTCAGCTTTTAAAGAATCAGAGAGTCCTGTCTGCCTCTTCAATAAATGATTCAGTGTCTCTACTGACCTGCAGCAGTTTTGTTTTAAAAGTCTTTAGTAACCATGTTGTGCTTTCAGGGTCCTCTCAAAACCCAGCAGGTTAATGCTTCCTATTGTTGTTTTTTCCCCTTTAAACTATAACTTATAGAAAAACACATAAGTAGCTAGTTGGCGATTGGTTAATATAATTTTCCCCTACATGATTTTCTCCTCTCATTTCAGAGGCAGAGTTGGTCATCATGTTTTGATAAAAGACTAAAGAAGACAGCTAGTGACTGATAGCCAGTGTGAGCGCAGTGTCGGAGCTCTCAGCACACAGATGAGAAGATCAAACCCTGTGCCAGCTGATTCTCACTGACACGTGTGCATGTGATGGGAAAAAGCATAAAAAAGA
>JAZGTH010000133.1:462500-510000 GCA_036877525.1 Chromobotia macracanthus
AGCCTCCACTGCTGTTACTATGGATACCAATCAGCTGGGTCTCTTTCCTGTTTCTGTGTCTTAGTCATTTATAAATGCTTCTCTCACACACGTGCCTTCATACAGATTTATACTGTCATACAGTAAATACACTCACACATACATGTATATATTCAGTGTGTGTGAGTGCGTGTTAGTGCATGAGAGTGTTTGTTAGGGAGTGTGTGTGTGTGAGTGTGTGTGTGTCTGTGTTCATGTGTACATTTGCTTTTGAATGTTCACTTGGTTTATAAACATCTCAGTAAAGCCAAAGCAGATCTTCTGGGAACAAGCTAGATTTAAAGAGTAAAAGTCGATACACGGCAAACAGAGCTTTATCTTCATCTTTCACACAGCAGAGCAGCTCTGAGTAACAGCAGATCTGGACCGTTTCTCTGCCTGCTTTGATAGACTGAGATGTAAAAAAAAAAACAGCATGGAGAAATGAAAGGCAGTTTAAAACTGATGAAGCTGAGGATTGTGGGACTGTCTGAGTAGGAGGATGAAGAGGCTCAGAGAAGAATCTGGAGGAGTTCTGCTGCTCTCGCTGGATGAAAGAGGAGCAGAACAGTAACATGAGGATCAGCAGAGCCCGACACACTCCTGTATTACATTCATTTAAATGAGACTAATAACAGCCTGATCGAGTGAATTCAGCACACAGAAGATCTGAAACATCGTAAAGCTGCTTAAAGTGTGTAATCTGTTAACAACCACTAACTGTGATGTCACAACAAACCAGTCAGCTGCTATGTGCTTTGTTACTGGTTTAAAGTACTGCAGGACTGGCTAATGACTGCATCTGATGATAATTATAGAGGTTTATTAGTGTCACAGAAATGTACAGTAGATGGTACAGAACTGTGCAGAAGTCTTACGTCGCCACCAGCTTTGTGGTTTTAGCAAAGTTTAATGACCATCCATATTTATTTTTCTTTTTTCTATTAATCCACAAACAGAAAATACAGGAAATATGTACTCAACCTAAAAAAATGAATTTTCAGAAGAAAATGGCGTCTTCAGGCAGAATTCAGTGATTAGTGTGACACTCTTGGCACTAAACACATCTTGAACTCCTGAAGTCATTAGATCAGTTTCATGTAGGTTTAAGAGAGCTGCAGGTTTTAGGTTTATAGCATTGCTGAAATGTGACGTTGGTCTTCTGCGCAGTGCTGCATGTCCATCTGCACTGAGTGAAGTGTGTTCTGCTCTACTTTACTCCAGAAGAGAAGTGCTGAAGCTCTGATGAGGAACTCAAACTCCATCATCATCACACAGCAGGAAGTGTTTCTCATCAGACAGAATAAAAGCTCTTAATGAGCTCTGAATATGACGAGAGAGACGTCACTCAAACTGCCAGACAGCCTTCAGTGTCTGTCAGCGTCTAAAAATACTCTGAATGACAGCAGATGAGGCTGCTTTCAGACCCATCAGAGCTCTGAGATTTAACTGACAGTGAGAGTCTAGACTGTAACCACAGATTTGTCTGTGTGTCTCACTCTGTCTGTCATGTCTGTATGTCTGATTTATTTCTGACTGTATGATGTACATTTACATTTTATGCATTTGGCAGACGCTTTTATCCAAAGCGACTTACAGTGCATTCAAGTTATACATTTTTGTCACTACATGTGCTCCCTGGGAATCAAACCCACAACCTCTTGCGCTGCCAACGCAATGCTCTACCACTGAGCTACAATGTAAAGTTCAGCTGATTTAGGTCCAGAATTCAGATTAAATTTACAGAGACAATTCACACAACCTGAAGAAGTCTCATCATACACATATATACATATATATATATATATATATGATGCACATATATGTGTGTGTGTGTGTGTACATTACATATATACATGTTTACACAAATAAACAGAGTCTCTGTTTATTTGTCTCCTCTTGTTTGCTGTTTGCAGCACAATAAAACAACAGCTCTACACACACTGACTCACTGGATATTTATAGATGCATGTTTACTGGGTTTACATCATGAGCCTGATACAGACACTAAACATGAGATCTGTGAAAAGATCCAGCGGCGTCTGTGCACACACAACACTTGATTGGAGTTTTTCACACAACATGGATGTTTTATTTTAGTTTGCTAGAGAAGATGGACTTAAAAAGTCTGAAGTCCCCTGATGACTCCAAGATTACACCCCAAAATTTTTTATTACACTGATGTGACCTTTTATAAACCCAGAAAAAACTCCAGAACTGACCGATTAGAATATGATGGATGGAGTCGTTACATGTTGTGAATTTATATGTTGCCATATTAAATCTCCCCAACCACACACATACACACACACATACTCACTGTAACTCTGCACTGTGGACATCAGCATCTCTTCACACACACACTCATTGTGACTGTGTGTTGTGGGTGGTGTTGGGACACTGCATGAGTGTTGGGGGTTGTTGGTTAGTAGATCTCTCTTCAGATGTGCTGGATGTCTGTAGCACAAACGCAGTGTGCAGACCTTTAACCCCAGCAGCAGCAGTCATAATCCTGCTCGTGTTAGTAAATGCTGCAGCTCCTGACTGCCCCCTGCTGGACTCATGTCACTACTGCACTTCACCAATCACAGATCACAGATCAGATATTTGACCTCATGATTATTAAAGTCAAACGTGTGAAAGGGATCAAAACAAGCGTTTTACAGAGATTGTGATGTCACACCACAGTTCTGTTCTTCTTCATGACAATTATATACAAAAACTGTATTGATATAGTGTGTGTGTGTGTGTGAATGTATGTATGTGTGTGTGTGTGAATGTATGTATGTGTGTGTGTGTGTATGTGTGTGTGCGTCTCGTATGTATTTGGGTGTTTGTGTATGTGGGTGTTTGTGTGGGTTGACAGATCTGGGTAAATAATCTTTTATAAAGTGAATCTTTTTGTTTATGCCAACACTGAGTTCTGAGTTCTCAGGAAATGAATCATATGATTTTCTAAGTGTAAGAAATTTGATGCGTGTTTTAAAAATAAACTGGCCACAAAAGATCTAGGACTCTCAATACACAACTGAAGGTGTTGCATTTAAAACAGATTATTAAACCAAATGTGCAAACATATGATTTCTCAGAGCTAACTTCACTTTTGTGCTGTTTTCACCAGCTTTAACCAGCTGTTGATTTCAGTGGATGTATGGAGTTAACAGGCTTTCATTTCACACAGCTGTTAAACTACGAGTAGTTTATCTCACTGACTACCACTTGCTTTGTATCTAGTACAAGGACATTCATTTTTCAAATGCTACTGTCCATAAGCTCCACTGTAAGCCTGTGGTTACTCACAGCTGACTTTCCATCAAAACAAAAACATGTCGTGTTATAATTCAGAGGTTTAAAGAGAAGCAGAGATTGTGAAAGCCTTGAATGAAAACAGCCTCACATTAAAACTCGCTAATGAGAGCATTCACACCCTTCTCTGCACCTCATACACATCCAAAACAACACCCACACTCAAACACACACACACACACACACACAACACACACGCTCACACACACAACACTCACACACACACACACACACAATACACACACACAACACTCACACACACACATGTTGTCTGGCGAGGCTGAAATTCACGCCGGCCCTCCCCACCGCTCCACTCTGTCTCTTTCTCATCTCTCTCATCTCTGTCTGCTGCTGTAGAACAACATGTAACTCCTCCATCTCCCCACCCTGAAGTCTCTCTCTCTCTTTCTCTCTCTCTCTGTGTCGTGATCATCTTTCTCTCTGGTTGTAAACCGTGGATCATGTTTTATTTTCAGCTGGTGATAATGGCAGGTACGGTTCTCCTGGCATACTACTTCGAGTACACGGACACGTTCCCTGTGCACGTCCAGGGCTTCTTCTGCTTTGATAAGACATTCTCCAAGCCGTACCCTGGACCGGATGAGAGCAGTACCGTGCCCCCGGTGCTGGTGTACTCCCTGGTCACGGCTTTACCTACAGTAACGGTGAGTCCCTGTGTGCTGCTCTTATCTGCTGTGTGCTGATGGGTGTGAGAATGAACTTTACTGGACACACGTACAAACGGAGGTTTTTATGTGTGTGTTTAGAAATAAGAAGTTATGTTTTGCCTGTGAAAAATGAAGCATGTTTGTGGAAAACAAAATAGGTTTTTACATCATTAAAACCAAATCAAATTGCTCATACTGGCTGCATGTTGATTTAAATGTTACATCATTGTACCTCCAGCTTCATTACAGTAATGAGAGTTTGGGGAGAAATATTCTTAATTTTCATCAGATAATGAGCCATTGCCTAAAGAAATGAAGGAGATAAATGTGGGTCAGAATCATGTTTGTATGTTTTCCTTTTGGTTTTGGGCTGAAATGTGATGTGATTAGATGAGATTCACTCACAGTCGTGTGAAAGCAGGAAATTTGATCTTGCTGGTTTTGATTCATTGACTGCAGGTTTAGGCATTTGTTTTGTCTAGACAGCAATGAAATGAAAGAGAGAGCCTGAATCTGCTGCTTTTCAGACTTCCGTTTGTCTTTTTTTAGAAAGAGATTTTTCAGTTGAGTTCTCAACAATGTCTCAAATTGTTTTCACGTGCCAAAAAAATCTGTTCAGTTGAATGATGCTCTACCAGTTGAGCTACAGGGGAAAAGAGGAACATGCGAGATAAACGGATGTTATTGGGTGTTTGGTGGTGATGCTTTTACTGGTGTCTCACTGTCCTGTTTTGAACCTGAAGGCAACAGATTGTGAGACCACATGGATCTACCTCCCTCCTTCTCTGAGTCTGCTGTGTGTGTGCGCGTGTGTTTGTGTTTGTGTGTGTGTGTGTGTGTTTGTGTGTGTGTGTGCGCGTGTGTTTGTGTGTGTGTGTGTGTGTGTTTGTGTGTGTGTGTGTTTGTGTGTGTGTGTGTTTGTTGTGTGTGTGTGCGTGTGGACTGGCATGTGCTGTCATAGTACAGAGTAACAGAGTTACACACAGAAGTCAAGATGAGACAGAAAATTACAAGGTACAGTATTTATATCAATAATAAATTAATAAAATGAATCAAATTTAATCAGTAATAAATATTAAATGTTCAAGGAATCAAGGCAGCCAGAGTGGAATCAGATCATGAAGAAACACTCAGAGATGTTATGATGTGGGACGGGGGAATGATGGACTGAGAGAAGGAGAGGAAGTGAATGATGTAGCTCCTGGTGTTTTGTCTGTCACTTCCTGTCTGAGAGTGAGTGACACGCTTACCCAGAATCCTCATCAAGTAATAAAAGCACCTGTGACAAGCACCCTGACTAGAGCTCTGTGTGAGCGTTTGTTTCAAAGCTTCTGAAGCGTTCTGAGGAACACCTTCAGATTCTGTTTTCTGTCACCTGTCAAACAGTCATGCAGACACTGCAGGCTGCATTCACTGAAGCCACAGAAAATACCAGCAGATACGTTTCTGTGCCACTTACACAGATAAGTCTCTGTGTGTTTGCAGCAGCAGGAGCCACATCTGATAAGAAATAATCTGACAAACTGACATTAATTATTATCACATGAGGTAATCGGTCAGGTGTGAACACTCGTAACCTTCCCTGTGTCCCAGTTCTGTCCATCCTACGTAATGTTCATCAGTTTTTCAACATTTTAATTGATGTTATCTGATGTTAATTCAATCGCCTCACTTTCATTGTTCAGCTACATAATTTGAGATGCTTGAGATTTTCGGGTGTTTGAGGGTGTAAACTGAGACTCCAGTGTAACCCTTCAGTGTCCAGAGAGAGAGTGAGACAGAGATGGAGCTGGAAGTGAAGCAGATGTCTGACTGCTGGAGACACTCCTGATATCTCAACATACATCAGAACTGTGTGTGGAGCTTCAGGAGGAGAGACTTCATGATCAGTTGAACATCACAGTAACAGATGAGAGGAGAGACAGCAGATGATCAGACCTCCAGCCGCATCACTGCACTGTGTCTTTATTACTGATGAGAAGACACTGCTGTGTTTATATATGTATCTGCATTCATAATTCTGAGTCATTCATTAATCATTCATAAATCTAAAGATCAACTTTAATATTCATGTCAGATATTGATGCATCACAGTAACAGATGAGCACATCCAACATTTACTGTGATATAAAACTCATCACACATCACACTCTGTGTGTGACCCTGTTCACGAGTAACTCACAGTGTGTTCACACAGCACTCGATCTGTCAGTGTGTGTCAGGTGTTAATGCTGGAGATGTGTGAGGTGAACTCTGTGTCTGACCTCTCTGTCTGTCTGTGTTCAGACTGACGTCTCTCTCTCTGTCTGTCTGTCTGTGTTCAGACTGACGTCTCTCTCTCTGTCTGTCTGTCTGTGTTCAGACTGACGTCTCTCTCTCTGTCTGTCTGTGTTCAGACTGACGTCTCTCTCTCTGTCTGTGTTGTGTTCAGACTGTTTCTGTCTGTCTGTGTTCAGACTGACGTTCTCTTTTTGTCTGTGTGTTCAGACTGACGTCTTTGTTTCTGTCTGTCTGTGTTCAGACTGACGTCTCTCTCTGTCTGTCTGTCTGTGTTCAGACTGACGTCTCTCTCTCTGTCTGTCTGTCTGTGTTCAGACTGACGTCTCTCTCTCTGTCTGTCTGTGTTCAGACTGACGTCTCTCTCTCTGTCTGTCTGTCTGTCTGTGTTCAGACTGACGTCTCTCTCTCTGTCTGTCTGTGTTCAGACTGACGTCTCTCTCTCTGTCTGTCTGTCTGTGTTCAGACTGACGTCTCTCTCTCTGTCTGTCTGTGTTCAGACTGACGTCTCTCTCTCTGTCTGTCTGTCTGTGTTCAGACTGACGTCTCTCTGTCTGTCTGTCTGTGTTCAGACTGACGTCTCTCTCTCTGTCTGTCTGTGTTCAGACTGACGTCTCTCTCTCTCTGTCTGTCTGTGTTCAGACTGACGTCTCTCTCTCTGTCTGTCTGTCTGTGTTCAGACTGACGTCTCTCTCTCTGTCTGTCTGTCTGTGTTCAGACTGACGCTCTCTCTCTCTGTCTGTCTGTCTGTGTTCAGACTGACGTCTCTCTCTCTGTCTGTCTGTCTGTGTTCAGACTGACGTCTCTCTCTCTGTCTGTCTGTCTGTGTTCAGACTGACGTCTCTCTCTGTCTGTCTGTCTGTGTTCAGACTGACGTTCTCTCTCTCTGTCTGTCTGTCTGTGTTCAGACTGACGTCTCTCTCTCTGTCTGTCTGTCTGTGTTCAGACTGACGTCTCTCTCTCTGTCTGTCTGTGTTCAGACTGACGTCTCTCTCTCTGTCTGTCTGTCTGTGTTCAGACTGACGTCTCTCTCTCTGTCTGTCTGTCTGTGTTCAGACTGACGTCTCTCTCTGTCTGTCTGTCTGTGTTCAGACTGACGCTCTCTCTCTGTCTGTCTGTCTGTGTTCAGACTGACGTCTCTCTCTCTGTCTGTCTGTCTGTGTTCAGACTGACGCTCTCTCTCTCTGTCTGTCTGTCTGTGTTCAGACTGACGTCTCTCTCTCTGTCTGTCTGTCTGTGTTCAGACTGACGTCTCTCTCTCTCTCTCTGTCTGTCTGTCTGTGTTCAGACTGACGCTCTCTCTCTCTGTCTGTCTGTCTGTGTTCAGACTGACGTCTCTCTCTCTGTCTGTCTGTGTTCAGACTGACGTCTCTCTCTCTCTGTCTGTCTGTGTTCAGACTGACGTCTCTCTCTCTGTCTGTCTGTCTGTGTTCAGACTGACGTCTCTCTCTCTGTCTGTCTGTCTGTGTTCAGACTGACGTCTCTCTCTCTGTCTGTCTGTCTGTGTTCAGACTGACCTTTCTCTCTCTCTGTCTGTCTGTCTGTGTTCAGACTGACGTCTCTCTCTCTCTGTCTTTCTGTCTGTCGTCTCTCTGTCTGTCTGTCTGTCTGTGTTCAGACTGACGTCTCTCTCTCTGTCTGTCTGTCTGTGTTCAGACTGACGTCTCTCTCTCTGTCTGTCTGTCTGTGTTCAGACTGACGTCTCTCTCTCTGTCTGTCTGTCTGTGTTCAGACTGACGTCTCTCTCTCTGTCTGTCTGTCTGTGTTCAGACTGACGTCTCTCTCTTCTTCTGTTGTCTGTGTTCACTGACGTCTCTCTCTCTGTCTGTCTGTGTTCAGACTGACGTCTCTCTCTCTGTCTGTCTGTCTGTGTTCAGACTGACGTCTCTCTCTCTGTCTGTCTGTCTGTGTTCAGACTGACGTCTCTCTCTCTGTCTGTCTGTCTGTGTTCAGACTGACGTCTCTCTCTGTCTGTCTGTCTGTGTTCAGACTGACGTCTCTCTCTTCTGTCTGTCTGTGTTCAGACTGACGTCTCTCTCTCTGTCTGTCGGGGTCAGACTGACGTCTCTCTCGTCTGTCTGTCTGTGTTCAGACTGACGTCTCTCTCTCTGTCTGTCTGTCTGTGTTCAGACTGACGTCTCTCTCTCTGTCTGTCTGTCTGTGTTCAGACTGACGTCTCTCTCTCTGTCTGTCTGTCTGTGTTCAGACTGACGTCTCTCTCTCTGTCTGTCTGTCTGTGTTCAGACTGACGTCTCTCTCTCTGTCTGTCTGTCTGTGTTCAGACTGACGTCTCTCTCTCTGTCTGTCTGTCTGTGTTCAGACTGACGTCTCTCTCTCTGTCTGTCTGTCTGTGTTCAGACTGACGTCTCTCTCTCTGTCTGTTGTCTTGTTCAGACTGACTCTCTCTCTCTGTCTGTCTGTCTGTGTTCAGACTGACGCTCTCTCTCTTTGCTGTCTGTGTTCAGGCTGTCCTTTTTCGTGTTCAGACTGTCTCTCTCTGTCTGTCTGTCTGTGTTCAGACTGACCTCTCTCTCTCTGTCTGTCTGTCTGTGTTCAGACTGACGTCTCTCTCTCTGTCTGTCTGTCTGTGTTCAGACTGACGTCTCTCCTCTCTCTGTCTGTCTGTGTTCAGACTGACGTCTCTCTCTGTCTGTCTGTCTGTGTTCAGACTGACGTCTCTCTCTGTCTGTCTGTCTGTGTTCAGACTGACGTCTCTCTCTCTGTCTGTCTGTCTGTGTTCAGACTGACGTCTCTCTCTCTGTCTGTCTGTCTGTGTTCAGACTGACGTCTCTCTCTCTGTCTGTCTGTCTGTGTTCAGACTGACGTCTCTCTCTCTGTCTGTCTGTCTGTGTTCAGACTGACGTCTCTCTCTCTGTCTGTCTGTCTGTGTTCAGACTGACGTCTCTCTCTCTGTCTGTCTGTCTGTGTTCAGACTGACGTCTCTCTGTCTGTCTGTCTGTGTTCAGACTGACGTCTCTCTCTCTGTCTGTCTGTCTGTGTTCAGACTGACGTCTCTCTCTCTCTGTCTGTCTGTGTTCAGACTGACGTCTCTCTGTCTGTTGTCTCGTGTTCAGACTGACGCTCTCTCTCTGTCTGTCTGTCTGTGTTCAGACTGACGTCTCTCTCTGTCTGTCTGTCTGTGTTCAGACTGACTCTCTCTCTGTCTGTCTGTCTGTGTTCAGACTGACATCTCTCTCTCTGTCTGTCTGTCTGTGTTCAGACTGACGTCTCTCTTTCTGTCTGCCTGTGTTCAGGCTGACGTCTCTCTCTCTGTCTGTCTGCCTGTGTTCAGACTGACGTCTCTCTCTCTCTTCTGTCTCTGTGTTCAGACTGACGTCTCTCTCTCTGTCTGTCTGTCTGTGTTCAGACTGACGTCTCTCTCTCTGTCTGTCTGTCTGTGTTCAGACTGACGTCTCTCTGTCTGTCTGTCTGTGTTCAGACTGACGTCTCTCTCTCTGTCTGTCTGTCTGTGTTCAGACTGGAATCACAGGAATGTATAAAATAAAAAAAAACATTTCTCAAGAGTTCAACTCTAAGGCTGTAAGGCCCAACAATATGCAAAATTATCAATTTGACATGCATGAGGAATCTTGTGAGGAATTGTGGTTTAGCTTTTGTAGTTTAGTGTTGTGTTTAGAGTTATTGAGTGTCTGTTTATTCTTCTCTGTTTTATTCACCTCTGCTCACACTGTTCAGTCTGAATGAATCATATTGATAAACTGTTGCCATGACGACTGCACTGGAGGATGTGTTGGCAGGATGCAGGAGTTTGATTCATGTGTGTTTATCTCTGCAGATTCTGGCTGGTGAACTGATGGTGTTTTTCATGAGGTCGGAGGTTTCGCAGGAGAAGACTATAGTGACGGCGGACTGTTGTTACTTCAGCCCACTGCTCAGACGCATCATCCGCTTCTTAGGTACTTACAGATGATGCAGGTTTATCCTGAGGAACTAACAGAGAATGATTCAGGAAGAGTACAAACACAAGTTCTTCATACTGTTCATGATACTGGATGTATTATAGTTCTGTGACATGAATAAAAGGCATTTAATACTACAATCGATTAGTGATAAATGGATATTTGAAAATATGTATATGAATGTGTGAAGTATTTTTCTTTTTTCAAGTTTTTGAATAATTTTTAAGCACCATTTTAAAAGCTGCTTTTTGCAGTTAATTTAAATAGGTCTAAAAATGCAAATAATCAATATTTTCTCTCCAATAATATGAGCTCATAAAACTGCATGTATAATATTTATAAAAGAATAAATAGAAATGTCACCTACGCAAATACACAATAGCTTATTGTGATTTACTCTCCACTAATGACGCATTTTGACTGATACTAATAGCCAGTAATTATACATTTCAACATTTTACGTTTCTTTTTCTCCATCACTATTTACTGTAGTTGTTCTGTGTTGTCTTTGACCTCTGTCCTCTCGCTCAGGTGTCTACACCTTCGGCCTGTTCACCACCACAATCTTCGCTAATGCCGGGCAGGTGGTGACAGGAAACCAGACGCCTCACTTCCTGTCTGCATGCAGACCAAACTACACAGCTCTGGGTTGCCATTCCAACCTACAATACATCACTGAGCGCAAAGCCTGCACAGGAAACCCGCTCATAGTGGCGTCTGCGCGCAAGTCTTTCCCGTCGAAGGACGCAGCCCTGAGTGTTTATTCTGCAGTGTACACTGTGGTGAGTACGTGAGTGTTTATTCTGCAGTGTACACTGTGGTGAGTACGTGAGTGTTTATTCTGCAGTGTACACTGTGGTGAGTACGTGGTTTTTTTGGTGATTTTTGTGTGAGTGTTTATTCTGCAGTGTACACTACACTGTGGTGTTAGTTTTATTCTGCAGTGTACACTGTGGGTTTATGCTGAGTGTACACTGTGGTGAGTACGGTGAGTGTTTATTCTGCAGTGTACACTGTGGTGAGTACTGGTGTTTATTCTGCAGTGTACACTGTGGTGAGTACGGGGGTGTTTTTTTTTTAGTTTTTTACTTTTGTGGGGGGGGGTGTTTTTTTTTTTTTTTTTTTTTTTTTTTTTTTTTTTTTTTTTTTTTTTTTTTTTTTTTTTTTTTTTTTTTTTTTTTTTTTTTTTTTTTTTTTTTTTTTTTTTTTTTTTTTTTTTTTTTTTTTTTTTTTTTTTTTTTTTTTTTTTTTTTTTTTTTTTTTTTTTTTTTTTTTTTTTTTTTTTTTTTTTTTTTTTTTTTTTTTTTTTTTTTTTTTTTTTTGAGTGTTTATTCTGCAGTGTACACTGTGGTGAGTACGTGTGAGTGTTTATTCTGCAGTGTACACTGTGGTGAGTACGTGTGAGTGTTTATTCTGCAGTGTACACTGTGGTGAGTACGTGTGAGTGTTTATTCTGCAGTGTACACTGTGGTGAGTACGTGTGAGTGTTTATTCTGCAGTGTACACTGTGGTGAGTACGTGTGAGTGTTTATTCTGCAGTGTACACTGTGGTGAGTACGTGAGTGTTTATTCTGCAGTGTACACTGTGGTGAGTACGTGAGTGTTTATTTTTAAGATCTATTGCATGATTTTAATCATTCAAACTGTTAAATGTGTCTGATGTTTGTTTCTCTGTTTGCAGATGTACGTGACATTGGTGTTCAGAACTAAAGGAACGCGTCTGACCAAACCCACCCTCAGTCTGACTCTGCTGTGTCTGGCCATGCTGGTGGGGGTGGTCAGAGTGGCTGAGTACCGTAACCACTGGGCTGACGTCCTGGCTGGATACTTCACTGGAGGAGCCATCGCTGTCTTTCTGGTGAGAGAGTAGAGAAAACACTTCAGTCCCCTCACAGCTAGTTAAACATTAAACTAGTCTCGTTTTGAGATGACTAAAGTTTTCAGGCAGGATTTGACTTTGCTGATGTAATAGATTGTGATGTCACAACCAAACAGCTGGTGATGCTGAAGTTCAGCTGGTCATTGAATTAAGATTTCAGACTGATTTGAGCAGAAGTTTGTGGCTCAGTGTTTCTCCAAGGTGGCCTCAAGATGACTGATTAATGTCTGATTAATGCAAGCTCTAGAATATTTTATTGTGTAGAAATTCTAAAGGGGGGGGTTCAGATACTGTTGTGGACAATGAAGGACCTTGAAGTCAAAATGGCTGAGCTTCACTGCTCCAGCTGCTGGTGGACAATGTTCTTCTTTCTCTTTGCTCTCTAGGTGACGTGTGTGCTTAACAACTTCCAGCAGACCAAACCTCCACCCCCTCCAGCGCGACCCCAGCGCCCTGAGTCTGTGCTGGGCGTGCCCATGGTGGCGCTGCCCTGTGTTGAGAGTCCACTCGAAAAGTTAAGTGGCACTCAGGTAAGGGGAGGGAGCGGGTTAGTGGGAGGGCTTCACACGTAAGGGGGATGGATTACACCCCTCTGTCCGTCTGTTTCTGACCCACTGGACCCTAATGTGACTCCCGAGACCCAGCCACCCCCTCTTCTGTCCTCATGAGCATGTTCTTCCAGCACAGCCCAAACACCAGCTGTCACAGCCTTCAAACCCAGTGAAGTTCTGGAGGATCGTTCTGCTCGATTATAAAGACTCTGTGTTCTTAAGACTTTCCATCAGTTCAGTCTTTATTATAAAGTCTCTGAGAAACAGTCCAAATATTTACAGCCAATAACTACCAGTAATGCTGCTCAATCAGTTGATTTTCTGTGACGCAGCTCTGAGAATGTCACAGAAAATGGATCATTATCAAACAGAACTTCAGACAGAGGGCCGGTACCCATCAGGTCAGGGCTGTCACTCAGTGTGTGTGTTTGCTGCTCTGAGGCAGCATGTGTCATGTGACGTGAATCTGATGGAATTCAGGAGGAAATGGCAACTGTGAGTTTCTCATTGTAGGCCACCCTCATCTTCCTCACCTACTGAAATACTGTGACTGTTTTCCTCTCTTGGTCACCACCACCATACAATCATCCTTTCCCTCAGTCTTAAAAATTGATTTGTCTGTTTTTAAGCCCTGTGGTTCTCCACCTGTTTGCAGGAGGAACCCATCAGCACGTTTTGGATGTTTTCATTATCTTCCACAGCTAGACGAGTGTCTGATAATGAGCTGATGAGTGTAATCACGTGTGTTTGATGAGGAAAACATCTTAAAGATGTCCTGTTGAGGGTTCTTCAGGAACAGGGCTGGGTATCACTTGTCTATCCGAACATCATCTCTCAATCCGAACACAGTTTTCACCTCTCTTCCTTTCCGAGTCAGTCTTGATTTCTCATTCTTTCCTTCTCTCTCTCCTTGCACTCTCTCGCCCCCTACAGACTCCAAGGGGATCTTCATTTACTGAGATCACATGACCATCAGCCTCATCGGTTCCCTGTCCCCCCCGATGTCCTCATACCGTCTCGCTCCATGTCCAGCGAAGTCTAGACCAGCCGTCCCAGCACATGCCCCACTGTACCGCCCACACTGCAGGACGCTCCACCCATCTGCACCGATCCTACTCCACGCAGGTCTAGATTTCCACCCCCCTCCATCCTCCATAATCCTTCATGCTGCAGATAGGGCCTCCACAAACCTCTCAAATGAACCAGCGACTGATCCGCTTTTAGAAAGCCAGGATGAAGACCTTGAACCCATGAAAACGTGTGAAAGCCAAAAATCAGTTTGACATCGCACTCCTGCTGGATGTTGAGTGTTTGTTTGGAGGATTTGCACCTAGAAATAACTCTGGACCTCTCAGAACCAACCCGTCCTTTCCCTGGGGAACCGAATGACGTCTTTGCACAGTCTGTTGTTGAAATGCAGAACTCTGAAGAGACTGTCAGTTCAGTGGCAGGTGTTTCTGTTCATATGTAAATACATGTACTTTAGTCTTCTTTTTTTAAACAGCATGTCTATTTTGTTCTGTTTTGCATTTCTTAAGCTCATTCATCACATCTTCTGGAGTCTTTTGGAGTCGTGGCAGTAAATCTGTTTGTTAATGGAATATCTATGAGTTTGTCTTTGGGTTGTGTTGTTTTTTCTTTGCACTGAAGAAGACAATCTCATACTGCACACCAGAGACATCAGGACGTTCCACAGCAAGACTTCTGCTGGATAAAGACTTCTGAAGTCAGAGCTGTTCTTCATACCAGCGAGCAGAACTCTGGACATTTAGAAGAAGACAAACAGCAGATGCTGAACGACTCGTGAACACAATCACAGCATCCTCTCTCAGATGTAATGTATGGCAATGTACGGTTTGTGCTGACGTGATTTTTGCAGCAGTCAGTTGCGATGCTCAGTAATAAGAGTGTGATGGTGTGGATTTTTCCTGAATGTTTCCATAGCAACACAGCAGGCGTGTGACATTTCTAAAGCCCACACTGCAGAAACTCCAGCGTCTTTCTCCTGAGATGTGCACAAACAGATGAAGTATCACTTCAGCAGAACAAACACATCACTGCATCATTTCAGTCAAACTGAAGCCTGTTCACTCAGTACTGTATAAATCAGCCTTACTGTCTGTGATTCACTTTCATTTCTGTGATCAAAACAAGATAAAACACTGCTTAATGTTCCAAAGCACATTTAATTCCAGATCGTTTTGTCTTGTATAGTGATGAACTTTTTCACATTTGTATCACCATGATTTATGAAGTGTGTAAAGAACTTTAGCTGTCTTTTTATATGATGATGTCATGAAAGGACATTATTTTACTGTAATATTATCTGTTATATGCTGTTGTAAATCGTGTCGGATGGTTTGCAGTACAACGAAACAGAATTTAAGTTCACGTGAAATCAAAAATGACTCTTGCTTCCTGTCTTGTTTTCTGTTATTTGCATTCATTGATGTCAAAATGTGTCTGATGAACTGACAGTGGGTGTTCCAGGCAGCTGTAATAAAGACTGATAGACTGTAATATTTGATCTTCAGTATTAATAAGGCTGTTTTATAAATCCTCACAGAGTACACTGATCTGAGTTCAGGAACTGTACGCTCTCTACTCTACAAGAGTGTCACTCTTCAGTCATTTTATTGAGCACTGCTGATTATTTCTCCGTTTCTCTTGCCTATAGTTTGATTTTTGGTTTCTGAATGCTTGCTTTGATTCATGTTTCCTTTGGTGGTTTTCAAACATGATATTCAGCTGGAGTTTCATTTCATTTTCAGTAAGACGGCTGTGTAAAGTAACTGTATGTGTTTTGATCGGTTGAGTGTAAAGTCTCTAACTCTCTCCTGCAGTTTCATTCTGTTCTGCATGCATGAGAGCAACATCTCCATCTCCCACCATTAAAATCCCAAGAGTGACGTGTCATATAAGCGCCCCTAGTGTCAGCAAGCGGAAGTGCAGCAGTCATACAGCTGAGCTCAGATCATGCTCAAACACTGATCACTGAACAGTCTGTTTATATATTAATGGCTTGTTCATTTCTGTCTCTGCACATTCATTTAAAAGAGCTGGAAGTATTTTAACACCCATCACCTTTAAATCTTGAACCTGTAGCTCTGTACTGTCTTGTACACACAATAATAACAGTTGTACAGTTTTGCAGATAAGTCTTTTGTATTAAAAGAGAAGAGATTTGATTCAGAGCACCTGATTTATTTCTTACATTGTAACTTCAATGATGTTTGATTTATTTTCACTCACTGACTGCATCTGTGTTTCGGTTAATGAAGTAAATAATAAAGTCAATGTGTGTCCTCTTACTGTTTCTGTCACATTATTATACGTGTTTTATAATATGAGTTTTATCTGAATACTTTCTGTTATATGTGATACAGACACACTGTGCCGAGCAAACAGTCTTTAGATCAAGCAAGAGAAATATTACAACAGACCAAAAATAATGTTTTCAGAAATGTTTAATTCCTGAACTTTCCTCAAACTAATGTCAGTTCAACATACTTTAATATTGGACGATGCAATTCTGATTTTTCATGTGTCAGATGGAAAGTTCAGTTTAATTCACATGAACTGCAGAGTGAATCAGTGTAAACAACTACAGGCAGATTTCAAAGCTTTTCTTTCTGGAAGCGAACATGAGGAGGAGTTTGAAACATGAGCAGTGTTTATATCAGACTCACGTCTGCACAACCTCTGAAACCGACACTGTCAGACTGAATCTGCTGCTGTCATGAACTCAGTCTGCTTCAGAAGAGCAGTGAAAGCACTGATGAAGGTCCCATCACAACAGATCACATGTGCTGCTGCACTGTGATGTGCTGCTGCACTGTGATGTGCTGCACTGTGATGTGCTGCTGCACTGTGATGTGCTGCACTGTGATGTGTGCTGCTGCACTGTGATGTGCTGCACTGTGATGTGCTGCTGCACTGTGATGTGCTGCTGCACTGTGATGTGCTGCTGCACTGTGATGTGCTGCTGCACTGTGATGTGCTGCACTGTGATGTGCTGCTGCACTGTGATGTGCTGCACTGTGATGTGCTGCTGCACTGTGATGTGCTGCACTGTGATGTGCTGCTGCACTGTGATGTGCTGCACTGTGATGTGCTGCACTGTGATGTCTGCTGCACTGTGATGTGCTGCACTTGTGTGCACTGTGATGTTCTGCACTGTGATGTGCTGCTGCACTGTGATGTGTGCTGCACTGTGTTGCTGCACTTGATTTATATGTCTCCTGTGTTCTTTCACTATCTCTCCTGTGTGCTGCTGCACTGTGATGTGCTGCACTGTGATGTGCTGCTCACTGTGATGTGCTGCACTGTGATGTGCTGCACTGTGATGTGCTGCTGCACTGTGATGTCTGCTGCACTGTGATGTCTGCTGCACTGTGATGTCTGCTCACATCTGCACTGTGATGTCTGCTGCACTGTGATGTGCTGCACTGTGATGTGCTGCTGCACTGTGATGTGCTGCTGCACTGTGATGTGCTGCACTGTGATGTGCTGCTGCACTGTGATGTGCTGCACTGTGATGTGCTGCTGCACTGTGATGTGCTGCTGCACTGTGATGTGCTGCTGCACTGTGATGTGCTGCTGCACTGTGATGTGCTGCTGCACTGTGATGTGCTGCTGCACTGTGATGTGCTGCACTGTGATGTGCTGCTGCACTGTGATGTGCTGCTGCACTGTGATGTGCTGCACTGTGATGTGCTGCTGCACTGTGATGTGCTGCTGCACTGTGATGTGCTGCTGCACTGTGATGTGCTGCTGCACTGTGATGTGCTGCTGCACTGTGATGTGCTGCACTGTGATGTGCTGTTTTGTGTGCTGCACTGTGATGTGCTGCTGCACTGTGATGTGCTGCTGCACTGTGATGTGCTGCACTGTGATGTGCTGCTGCACTGTGATGTGCTGCTGCACTGTGATGTGCTGCTGCACTGTGATGTGCTGCTGCACTGTGATGTGCTGCTGCACTGTATTGCTGCTGCACTGTGATGTGCTGTTGCACTGTGATGTGCTGCACTGTGATGTGCTGCACTGTGATGTGCTGCACTGTGATGTGCTGCTGCACTGTGATGTGCTGCACTGTGATGTGCTGCTGCATGTGATGCTGCACTGTGATGTCTGCACTGTGATGTCTGCTGCACTGTGATGTCTGCTGCACTGTGATGTCTGCTCACTGTGATGTCTCACTGTGATGTGCTGCACTGTGATGTGCTGCACTGTGATGTGCTGCACTGTGATGTGCTGCTGCACTGTGATGTGCTGCACTGTGATGTGCTGCTGCACTGTGATGTGCTGCACTGTGATGTGCTGCACTGTGATGTGCTGCTGCACTGTGATGTGCTGCTGCACTGTGATGTGCTGCTGCACTGTGATGTGCTGCTGCACTGTGATGTGCTGCACTGTGATGTGCTGCACTGTGATGTGCTGCACTGTGATGTGCTGCTGCACTGTGATGTGCTGCACTGTGATGTGCTGTTGCACTGTGATGTGCTGCACTGTGATGTGCTGCTGCACTGTGATGTGCTGCACTGTGATGTGCTGCTGCACTGTGATGTGCTGCACTGTGATGTGCTGTTGCACTGTGATGTGCTGCTGCACTGTGATGTGCTGCACTGTGATGTGCTGCTGCACTGTGATGTGCTGCTGCACTGTGATGTGCTGCTGCACTGTGATGTGCTGCACTGTGATGCTGCTGCACTGTGATGTGCTGCACTGTGATGTGCTGCACTGTGATGTGCTGCTGCACTGTGATGTGCTGCTGCACTGTGATGTGCTGCTGCACTGTGATGTGCTGCACTGTGATGTGCTGCACTGTGATGTGCTGCTGCACTGTGATGTGCTGCTGCACTGTGATGTGCTGCACTGTGATGTGCTGCACTGTGATGTGCTGCTGCACTGTGATGTGCTGCTGCACTGTGATGTGCTGCACTGTGATGTGCTGCACTGTGATGTCTGCTGCACTGTGATGTGCTGCTGCACTGTGATGTGCTGCACTGTGATTGCTGCACTGTGTTGCTGCACTGTGATGTGCTGCTGCACTGTGATGTGCTGCTGCACTGTGATGTGCTGCTGCACTGTGATGTGCTGCACTGTGATGTGCTGCTGCACTGTGATGTGCTGCACTGTGATGTGCTGCTGCACTGTGATGTGCTGCACTGTGATGTGCTGCACTGTGATGTGCTGCTGCACTGTGATGTGCTGCTGCACTGTGATGTGCTGCTGCACTGTGATGTGCTGCACTGTGATGTGCTGCTGCACTGTGATTGTGCTGCACTGTGATGTGCTGCACTGTGATGTGCTGCTGCACTGTGATGTCTGCTGCACTGTGATGTGCTGCACTGTGATGTGCTGCTGCACTATGTGATTGCTGCACTGTGATTGTGCTGCACTGTGATGCTGCTGCACTGTGATGTGCTGCACTGTGATGTGCTGCTGCACTGTGATGTGCTGCACTGTGATGTGCTGCTGCATGATGTGCTGCTGCACTGTGATGTGCTGCTGCACTGTGATGTGCTGCACTGTGATGTGCTGTACTGCACTGTGATGTGCTGCACTGTGATGTGCTGCTGCACTGTGATGTGCTGCACTGTGATGTGCTGCTGCACTGTGATGTGCTGCACTGTATTGCACTGTGATTGCTGCTGCACTGTGATTCTGCACTGTGATGTGCTGCTGCACTGTGATGTGCTGCACTGTGATGTGCTGCTGCACTGTGATGCTGCTGCACTGTGATGTGCTGCTGCACTGTGATGTGCTGCACTGTGATGTGCTGCTGCACTGTGATGTGCTGCTGCACTGTGATGTGCTGTTGCACTGTGATGTGCTGCTGCACTGTGATGTGCTGCACTGTGATGTGCTGCTGCACTGTGATGTGCTGCACTGTGATGTGCTGCACTGTGATGTGCTGCACTGTGATGTGCTGCTGCACTGTGATGTGCTGCTGCACTGTGATGTGCTGCTGCACTGTGATGTGCTGCACTGTGATGTGCTGCTGCACTGTGATGTGCTGCTGCACTGTGATGTGCTGCACTGTGATGTGCTGCTGCACTGTGATGTGCTGCACTGTGATGTGCTGCTGCACTGTGATGTGCTACTATGTGCTGCTGCACTGTGATGTGCTGCACTGTGATGCTGCTGCACTGTGATTGTGCTGCACTGTGATGGTGCTGCACTGTGATGTGCTGCTGCACTGTGATGTGCTGCTGCACTGTGATGTGCTGCTGCACTGTGATGTGCTGCTGCACTGTGATGTGCTGCACTGTGATGTCTCTGCACTGTGTGTGCTGCACTGTGATGTGCTGCTGCACTGTGATGTGCTGCACTGTGATGTGCTGCACTGTGATGTGCTGCACTGTGATGTGCTGCTGCACTGTGATGCTCCTGATGTGCTGCACTGTGATGTGCTGCTGCACTGTGATGTGCTGCACTGTGATGTGCTGCTGCACTGTGATGTGCTGCTGCACTGTGATGCTGCTGCACTGTGATGTGCTGCTGCACTGTGATGGCTGCTGCACTGTGATGTGCTGCACTGTGATGTGCTGCTGCACTGTGATGTGCTGCTGCACTGTGATGTGCTGCACTGATGTGCTTATGTGCTGCTGCACTGTGATGTGCTGCACTGTGATGTGCTGTTGCACTGTGATTGCTGCTGCACTGTGATGTGCTGCACTGTGATGTGCTGCACTGTGATGTGCTGCACTGTGATGTGCTGCACTGTGATGTGCTGCACTGTGATGTGCTGCTGCACTGTGATGTGCTGCTGCACTGTGATGTGCTGCTGCACTGTGATGTGCTGCACTGTGATGTGCTGCTGCACTGTGATGTGCTGCACTGTGATGTGCTGCTGCACTGTGATGTGCTGCACTGTGATGTGCGCTGCACTGTGATGTGCTGCACTGTGATGTCTTTGCACTGTGATGCTGCACTGTGATGTGCTGCACTGTGATGTGCTGCACTGTGATGTGCTGCACTGTGATGTGCTGTTGCACTGTGATGTGCTGCACTGTGATGTGCTGCTGCACTGTGATGTGCTGCTGCACTGTGATGTGCTGCTGCACTGTGATGTGCTGCTGCACTGTGATGTGCTGCTGCACTCGCTCCACTCACTGAATGTGACTGTTAACCATGGAGCCACAAACAACATTCATTTACATGTTTTATTATGACTACAGTATGAGGTCACACCTCCACTGTCAGCAAGACAGACACATAGACAGACAGATAGACAGACAGACAGATAGACATACAGACAGACAGACAGACAGACAGACAGACAGACAGACAGACAGACAGACAGACAGACAGACAGATAGATAGATAGATAGATAGACAGACAGACACATAGATAGATAGACAGACAGACAGATAGACAGACAGACCCATAGATAGACAGACAGACAGATAGATAGATAGACAGACAGACAGACACATAGATAGACAGATAGACATACAGACAGACAGACACATAGATAGACAGACAGACAGATAGACATACAGACAGACAGACAGATAGATAGACACATAGACAGACAGATATATAGACAGACAGACAGATATATATATATATAGAGAGAGAGAGAGAGATTTGGTTTTTGGCCTCGTTTGGTGGGCGGGGCTTCATAAGGGGGTGTGGCGGGGAGGGCTGTGGGCAGGCGCGGTGTGACGTCATGTTGAACGTGTCGTGGAGCAGCGCGGAGGTCGCTGCAGCTCGGCGGAGGTTCGGGATCAGATCGCGGCTGTGACGGCGGATGGACTCGCGGAGGTTCGGGATCAGATCGCGGCTGTGACGGCGGATGGACTCGCGGAGGTTCGGGATCAGATCGCGGCTGTGACGGCGGATGGACTCGCTGTTGTTTTGTAAGCGCTCCGCGGAGGACGCGCCGCTTTAAAGGCATCGAACCGCCGCCGTCGAGCTACACTGAGGAGACAACAGGAGCCGGACCCGCGACCAGACCCGGGAGACCAGACCCGTGAGACCAGACCCGCGACCAGACCCGAGACCAGACCCGAGACCAGACCCATGAGACTCCTGTCAGGTAATCGAGCCCGACACAAGTGTTGTCACAGTGAGTGAATGACAAATAATAATGATAGTAATATAATAATAATGATAATAATAATAATAATGATAATAATAATAATAATAAAGACGCGGCGGTACGTGCGCAGAATTGAGACGCATACTGTACGTGAACGGTGACGACATCGTTACGCAAAACGTGTGGACGTTCTGCGTATGACGCAGCGGCGCTCTGACGTCACAGAGGATTGTGGCTCGGTTGTGACGTGGCTCGGTGCGGCGCTGCTGTGACGCTGTGTGGGTTACACGTTTGTTGTGACAGCATTTCTTGTTTTTGGTGTTTGTATTGACTTTCATCGTTTCTGTTTTCATCTCTGAAGTCATGATGGAGGGATGAAAGAAATGAAGAAGTAAAGAGATGATGCATGTGCTGTTATTACAGCGTTTGTTATTATAACCCCACACTGTTCAGTTCCACAACACTCATCATTTCTCTTAAATTGTGTCTGTGACAGCAGAGAGTTTGTGGCAGGGGTTGTAGGAAGGTTCCCTGCGTAACCTTCCCTCTGCAGTGGCTCTTCTGCACACAGACTGCTGAACTGATGCACTTCTGCAGAGTCTCTGACATCAGATCGTATGCTGAATGAAGCAGTAGATGTACAGTGGAGCGACAGCGGCCTGGTTCTGAGATAGATAATGACATCACACAGAGAAGTGTGCACACATGAGCCCGTCTGCTCCTCTCGGATCAACGCCCTGTTGTTTCTCTGGTACCTGGAGAAGTGATTAGGGCTGAACGTTTGTTAATGAAGCACCGCTGTGTGTTTACTTGCATTTTTGATGGGATTAGCACTTTATATCCTGTTGTTTGTGTGTTCGACTCAATCCAGATTAGTTTCACAACAGATTTCTTCAGCCTCTCTTATAGAAGTTGATATAAATCCAGCTGCTTCATCCGGTGTGTGAACGTCATGCATGTGTAACACTAACAAAATCTGAAGTGTAGAAAGTGTGTTATTGTCACGTGTGCTGCAAAACACTGAATGAAGGATTCAAACAGTGTAGAGACTCTGAAAGAGTTCAGTGTGTGTGTTTGAATATGTCACAAATGTGTATAATGACGTGTATGACAATGTAAACATGTTTATGGGGACACTTTCTGTGTCCTCATAAACCAAATCGCTCAAAAAACATTTCAATGTCAACAACATTTTTGTTAATTAAAAATGACATATGTTTTCTGTGAGGGTTAGGTTTAGGGTTATTGTACAGTATAAAAACCATTAGGTTTATGGAGAGTCCTCATAAACCACATATGCCAACATGTGTGCATGCGTGTGCATGTGTGTGCATGCGCGTTCGTGTATGCGCAGGTGATCTCACTCTGTAATGACACTCTCTCTCCTCTGGCTCTTAGTTTTCTCAGTTTTGAGCTCACTGACCTGAGATACAAGATTGCTCACATGTTGTTTATTCCAGCAAAAGCATGTTTATGAATTTATGTGACCCGTGCTGGAAAAATGAGTCGCAGTGAGTGTGAAAGTGTGAAAATGTGAGTGTTGATCTAATTTAAAATTTTGAGAGAGATGTGATGGTGTGTGTGTGTCTGCAGGTGAGAGATGTGAGTGATGTGATGGTGTGTGTGTGTGTCTGTGTGTGAGAGATGTGAGATGTGTGTGTGTGTCTGCAGGAGATGAGATGTGAGTGATGTGATGGTGTGTGTGTGTCTGCAGGTGAGAGATGGATGTGAGAGATTGTGTGTGTGATGTGATGTGATGTGTGTGTGTGTCTGCAGGTTGAGAGATGTGAGTGATGTGGATGGTGTGTGTGTGTCTGCAGGTGAGATGGTTGCAGGTGAGAGATGTGAGTGATGTGATGTGTGTGTGTGTGTCTGCAGGTGAGAGATGTGAGTGATGTGATGGTGTGTGTGTGTCTGCAGGTGAGAGATGGATGTGAGAGATGTGAGTGATGTGATGGTGTGTGTGTGTCTGCAGGTGAGAGATGGATGTGAGAGATGTGAGTGATGTGATGGTGTGTGTGTGTCTGCAGGTGAGAGATGGATGAGAGGGGTGTTGTGTTGGTGGTGGGGGTGTGTGTTTTTTTTTATTTGCAGGTGAGAGATGTGAGTGATGTGATGGTGTGTGTGTGTCTGCAGGTGAGAGATGTGAGTGATGTGATGGTGTGTGTGTTGTCTGCAGGTGAGAGATGGGATGTGATAATGTGTGAGAGATGTGAGTGATGTGATGGTGGTGTGTGTGTGTCTGCAGGTGAGAATGGAGGATGTGAGTGATGGATGGTGTGTGTGTGTCTGCAGGTGAGAGATGTGATGATGTGTGTGTGTGTGTGTCTGCAGGTGAGAGATGTGAGTGATGTGATGGTGTGTGTGTGTCTGCAGGTGAGAGATGGATGTGAGTGATGTGATGGTGTGTGTGTGTCTGCAGGTGAGAGATGGATGTGAGAGATGTGAGTGATGTGATGGTGTGTGTGTGTCTGCAGGTGAGAGATGGATGTGAGAGGTGTGAGTGATGTGATGGTTGTGTGTGTGTGTCTGCAGGTGAGAGATGTGAGTGATGTGATGGGTGTGTGTGTGTGTCTGCAGGTGAGAGATGGATGTGGTGATGTGATGTGATGTGTGTGTGTGTGTCTGCAGGTGAGAGATGTGTGATGTGATGTGTGTGTGTGTCTGCAGGTGAGAGATGTGAGTGATGTGATGGTGTGTGTGTGTCTGCAGGTGAGAGATGTGAGTGATGTGATGGTGTGTGTGTGTCTGCAGGTGAGAGATGTGAGTGATGTGATGGTGTGTGTGTGTGTCTGCAGGTGAGAGATGTGAGTGATGTGATGGTGTGTGTGTGTGTCTGCAGGTGAGAGATGGATGTGAGAGATGTGAGTGATGTGATGGTGTGTGTGTGTCTGCAGGTGAGAGATGTGAGTGATGTGATGGTGGTGTGTGTGTGTCTGCAGGTGAGAGATGTGAGTGAGATGTTTTTTTTTTTGTTTTTTGTGTTTTGGTTTGGTTTTTGTTTTTTTTTTTTTTTTTTTTTTTTTTGGTTTTTTTTTTGTTTTTTTTTTTTTTTTTTTTTTTTTTTTTTTGTTTGTTTTTTTTTTTTTTTTTTTTTTTTTTTTTTTGGCAGTGAAGATGTGTGATGTGATGGTGTGTGTGTGTCTGCAGGTGAGAGATGTGAGTGATGTGATGGTGTGTGTGTGTGTGTCTGCAGGTGAGAGATGTGAGTGATGTGATGGTGTGTGTGTGTGTCTGCAGGTGAGAGATGTGAGTGATGTGATGGTGTGTGTGTGTCTGCAGGTGAGAGATGGATGTGAGAGATGTGAGTGATGTGTGTGTGTGTTGTCTGCAGGTGGGTGTGAGATGTGATGTTCTGCAGTGGATGGATGTGGGGGGGATCGGATGGGCTTTCAGCTGTTCTTCTCCTGCATCAGCCCGGTCCTCTCCTCCAGCTTCACTCAGGGTTACAGCAGATTACCTCCCCACAAACTCAACGACTGGAACTCCAGGTACAGTCCCACAGCTCTGCACTGTCCCCTCAACACTGTGAGTGAATGGGACACAGAGATCTTGTGATATGAATGTCATTATTGTGATTCTTTATATTTAGTGTTTGGTGATACCGTTGTGATGTTTGATGTTCTGTTATATTCTGCTTCTCTAAGGTAATGGTTTTGTTTATCTAGCTTCTAGAGTCTAGAGCTTTGGGAAGGTTCAGGACATTAGCTCTACAGATCTCTGGACTGTATTGTGAAATGCAGTTGAATGGCAGTTTGGTATAATCACCTCTGTAAACTTTTGACCCTGGTTAATGTTGACCTTGCAGCTCCTAGTTAAAAACGGGTTGAGAAATCTCAGTACAGAATGATTACATAATCAGAGATTAAACACACAATGATTTCATTGTCATTAGCTCATGCTCTGTGTGTAAATAGCTGCTGTCTCAGTTTAAACATCATCACTGATGAAGTGAGTGACGTCACGTCTTTACATCTACAGACGGCTGCTGCACTTAAATTCTCATTCGTTTCAGGCTTTTGCAAATAACTGTTACACAACGGGTTCTCCTGCCACTGCTGGAGATACAGTGTGCTTTACAAACTGATACAAAACAGATACAAAGGTCAACACTCCAGAGAGTGTACACACACACACACATCTGCATAGTTCATACACACTTATCTGCAGTTCAGTTTCTTACTGCGTCAGCACTGTGTGTACAGAAGAAACAGCCAATGCACATCTGTACCTGTGTGTGAATTATACAATAACTTTTCATTGTTCCAAACATTGGCTTGATTGAAAACAATGTTTCTCATTATCATTTGGTGTTTAATAACAGCGAAACATAACAGCGATGTTTGTACAACAATATTAAATACATTTTATTCGATATTTTGCATTATTTCTGTGTTTATAGAACATTTGTAGCTTCTAGCATGTTGATTTTGCTGCAGTTTAACAGCAGCGAGTCACGTGATGGTGATTTTCCGGTGATTACAGGGTAAAATCCCTCTGTGATGTGCTGAACATTCATCTGATGGTGTGTGTTGTGTGTCTTCAGGCTGGTGTCTACAGTCCATGCGCTGATCGTGGGGGTCTTCTGTCTCTACATCTTCTGGTTTGATGATGCTGTGAATGCAGATCCATGCTGGTAAGATGTTTTATCACAAAGAGCCGTTTCATCGTCACGCATGTTTTCAGACTGTGATATTGTCCATTGCGATGTAAATGCAGACTCACAGAGACCCAGTGTGTGTCCTCTGTACTCGTCTGTGCTCAGAACTGCTCTCTCATCTCTCTTTATTTTCTGTCTTCCTCTGTTTCTGTCTGCTGCCTGTTTTGCATACTGAAGGTGAAAAGGGTAATTTCTCTCCTGTGGTTGTCACCTCCTGTGTTCTCCAGAGCTCTGTTTCAGACCCTGCTGTGCTGTCCTCGTACACAACAGTGTACGTGATCGTAAGAGACAGCACGGGCCAGGTTTTGAAACAGTCTCCGTTGCCTCTATCTTCTTAAGATCTTTCTGTATTCATCTCTTCTTAGTTTGGTGTCTTCACGCAGGCAGAATCTCAGATGTTATTGGTCGGCACATTTCTTCACCAGTCAAAGAACAGAAACGACACACTGAATAAAAACCATCGGTTTGGCTGCAGTTGTGAATAACTCAATAGGAATCAATTGTTTCTATTCAAAATCTTACTTGTGTTTGGTGTGAAAGGGCTGTTTAGTCACCCCTGCTCTCTCTCTCTCTCTCTCTCTCTTTCTTTATTTCTCGAACCCTCTCACCACATTTCCTCCTGCATTTGTTTGTTGTTTATGTGTGGTAAAACATTTGTAAAGAGGGTCATGTATAGCATGTATGTATGTATGTATGTATGTATGTGTGCTGCTGCTGTCTGAAACAGTTTGTCTCTCTCTCTCAAAGTTTTAGTCTTGTCAACAAGGCACTTTTTTAACAGGAAACAACAGACAGACCCCCTCACCCCGTGTCATGTGACTGTATTTTCTTCTCTGATCTGTCCCTCTCCTCCTGTCCCATTCACTGTCTTGTCCAGAGCTGCTGTGGTGTGCTGTATTTGTATGAAATCACTCTCAGTGTAGACTGATCTCTGGACAGTTGCTTTAACTTACACTGAAAACAACCAACAAACATCATTTACTAAGATGTTGCTGAATAAATACAATTTAAACATGAAGAACAGCTTCCTTAGTACTTAAAGCATTTGATGAATTTCTTCTATATTTTTCTAACACCTCAGTTGTGATTCAAACTAAAGCTGATCTGTGTGTTTGGTCACAGGCTCACACATCACAGCTCAACTGTGCTGCACAAATAACTTTATGGCTTTTATAAACTCTCCTTTGAATACATGTGTAGTTGTGTCCTGTTGAAGAGGAATATGCCATCACCCGTCCAGATGAACTTCAGTCTAAATGTTTCTCTCACTCATTTAAACTCATCAGTGGTTTGTTGATAAGCTCATGAGTTATCGGTGTTCAGATATGACTCTGATAGTGAAGCAGATGAATGAGAAGATCCAAGTTCAAGCATTAAAGTTCCTGAGAGCTGTAAATTACATAACACAGCACATTTACCATTTACACAGTTACATGTAGCAGAATTATTAAACAGTTATTAACAACTAAAATTGTGATACAACAACTTCATATTTTCTGTATTTATTTTTTCAGACTACTGAGTTTTAATGATATCTATAAACTAAGTGTGTGCAAAAACACTGACAAAATTCACATTTAAAAACTATGAGAATTCAAAACATAGTCTTTCATTTCTGCCAATAGCAATCATCGATGTTTATGACATCATTCTGCACAGCTTCTCATCTGATTTTTCTGATCAAATGCTCTCTTGCTTAAACCCCTTAAAAGAGGAGAAGCCACTGAATATGCCCCACCCTAACTTCCTGTTTTAGTGGGAGTTACGTCAACACATTGAACAAAGCTGCACATTTCAAGACACTTCAGTGGATATCCAAATTCTTGCGTTTGATCAGGATATATTTATATGCAGTATTACATCATGTGTTTGGCAGAATCATTTTAAGTAAATATAATGGATGCCAGTGATAAAAAGTTTGGGTGATAAAAACTGGGTGATATTTGGACCTTCAGATCTATTGTTCTGTGTTCTGGATACTGGCAAGCGGTTCTGGAGGACCAGTGAGAGTTCAGATGTTTGATGGATAAATGAGACGGTGGTGTCACACTGAGGGTAACTGAACTTCCTGTGTGTGAGAGGCTGAGAGGGTTCAGTTCTGCCCTCAGTGAGTCTCAATAACCTGATCAGCTTACAGCCTCAGAGACAGGTGTGTGTTTCACCTGCACGTCAACACTGCCGGCTTATCTGTTTACCCAGATATTAAACATCCATATGACAAACCCTCAGTCCCTGAAGACCTTACTGTATCTTACTGTATTTTACTGTACGTGAGATTCTGTAAGTGAGATCTTACTGTATCTTACTGTACATGAGATTCTGTAAATGAGATCTGACAGTATCTTACTGTACGTGAGATTCTGTAAATGAGATCTGACTGTATCTTACTGTACGTGAGATTCTGTAAGTGAGATCTGACTGTATCTTACTGTACGTGATATTCTGTAAGTGAGATCTTACTGTACATGATATTCTGTAAGTGAGATCTTACTGTACATGATATTCTGTAAGTGAGATCTTACTGTATTTTACTGTACATGAGATTCTGTGAGATCTTACTGTATCTTACTGTACATGAGATTCTGTAAGTGAGATCTTACTGTATCTTACTGTACATGAGATTCTGTGAGATCTTACTGTATCTTACTGTACATGAGATTCTGTGAGATCTTACAGTATCTTACTGTACATGAGATTCTGTAAGTGAGATCTTACTGTATCTTACTGTACATGAGATTCTGTAAGTGAGATCTTACTGTATCTTACTGTACATGAGATTCTGTAAGTGAGATCTTACTGTTTATTCTTAGTAATCTTACTGTACATGATATTCTGTAAGTGAGATCTTACTGTATTTTACTGTACGTGAGATTCTGTAAGTGAGATCTTACAGTATTTTACTGTACATGATATTCTGTAAGTGAGATCTTACTGTATCTTACTGTACATGATATTCTGTAAGTGAGATCTTACAGTATTTTACTGTACATGATATTCTGTGAGATCTGACAGTATTTTACTGTACATGATATTCTGTAAGTGAGATCTGACAGTATCTTACTGTACGTGATATTCTGTAAGTGAGATCTTACTGTATCTTACTGTACTTGATATTCTGTAAGTGAGATCTTACTGTATTTTACTGTACGTGAGATTCTGTAAGTGAGATCTGACAGTATCTTACTGTACATGATATTCTGTAAGTGAGATCTGACAGTATCTTACTGTACATGATATTCTGTAAGTGAGATCTTACTGTATTTTACTGTACGTGAGATTCTGTAAGTGAGATCTTACTGTACATGATATTCTGTAAGTGAGATCTTACTGTATTTTACTGTACGTGAGATTCTGTAAGTGAGATCTTACTGTATTTTACTGTACATGATATTCTGTAAGTGAGATCTTACTGTATTTTACTGTACGTGAGATTCTGTAAGTGAGATCTTACTGTATTTTACTGTACGTGAGATTCTGTAAGTGAGATCTGACAGTATTTTACTGTACATGATATTCTGTAAGTGAGATCTGACAGTATCTTACTGTACGTGATATTCTGTAAGTGAGATCTTACAGTATTTTACTGTACATGATATTCTGTAAGTGAGATCTGACTGTATTTTACTGTACGTGAGATTCTGTAAGTGAGATCTGACAGTATTTTACTGTACATGATATTCTGTAAGTGAGATCTTACTGTATTTTACTGTACATGAGATTCTGTAAGTGAGATCTGACAGTATTTTACTGTACGTGAGATTCTGTAAGTGAGATCTAAGTATTTTACTACATGATATTCTTAAGGAGATTACTTATTTTACTGTAATAATTCTAAGAGATCTGACAGTATTTTATGTAATGATATTCTGTAAGGAGATCTATATTTTAGGAGATTCTTAAGAGATTACAGTATCTTACTGTACATGATATTCTGTAAGGAATCTACAATTTACTGTAATGATATTCTGAAGGAGATCTTTTTATGTACGTGAGATTCTTAAGGAGATCTTACTAATTTCTGAGATTACTTATTTACTGTACTGATTCTGTAAGTGAGATCTACTGTATTTTACTGTAATGATATTCTGTAAGGAGATCTTATGTATTTTATGTACGTGGATTCTGTAAGTGAGATCTTACTGTATTTTACTGTACGTGAATTCTGTAAGTGAGATCTGACAGTATTTTACTGTACATGATATTCTGTAAGTGAGATCTGACTGTATCTTACTGTACTGAGATTCTGTAAGTGAGATCTGACAGTATCTTACTGTACGTGATATTCTGTAAGGAGATCTTAAGTATTTTATGTATATATTCTGAAGGAGATCTGACTATTTATGAGTTCTGAGATCTACAATTTTACTGTACATGATATTCTGTAAGAGATCTGATTTTATGTATGTTTCTGAGTGAGATCTTATTATTTTATAGATTCTGTGGAGATCTGACGTATTTTACTGTAATGATATTCTGTAAGTGAGATCTTATTATTTACTTAGTAGATTCTGTAAGTGAGATCTACATATTTATGTATATTTTGTAAGAGATCAGTCTTGTATGAATTCAAGAGATCTACTGTATTTTATGACTGAATTCTAAGAGCTAGAATAAACAAGGAGATCTACTGTATTTTACTGTAATGATATCTGTAAATAATCTTATTTTTTGAACTAGGAGATCTTATGTCGAGATTCTGAAGTGAGATCTTAAGATTTTACTGTAATATATTCTGTAAGTGAGATCTTATGTTTTTGTCGTAGATTCTGTAAGTGAGATCTGACAGTATCTTACTGTACGTGAGATTCTGTAAGTGAGATCTTATGTATTTTACTGTACGGAGATTCTGTAAGTGAGATCTTACAGTATTTTACTGACGGATATTCTGTAAGTGAGATCTATGTATTTTACTGTACATGATATTCTGTAAGTGAGATCTTACAGTATTTTACTGTACGTGAGATTCTGTAAGTGAGATCTTACTGTATTTTATGTACGTGAGATTCTGTAAGTGAGATTTACAGATTTATGTACATGATATTCTGTAAGTGGATCTTACTGTATTTTACTGTAGAATTCTGATCTGAGATCTTCTATATTCTGTAAGTGAGATCTTACAGATTTTACTGTATGATATTCTGTAAGGAGATCTTACTGTATTTTACTGTACAGAATTCTGAGGAGATCTGAAGGAAGATTAGGTTCTGAAGGAGATTTTTCGTCTTCGGAGCTTTTATTGAGTGATTCTTAATATCTATTTCTTTCTATCTTATATAAATCGAGATTTAATTTCCGAATTCTAACTGTACGTTTTAGAATTAACACGTATGGCTTCTTTTTTCGAGATTCTGTAAGTGAGATCTTACTGTATTTTACTGTACATGATATTCTGTAAGTGAGATCTTACAGTATTTTACTGTGAGATTCTTGTGAGATCTTACTTTTACTGTACGTGAATTCTTAATGAATTAAAAGAATCTACAATTTTGCGTTCTTAAGATCTGACAATTATCGGATCTTAATGAGATCTACATTCTGCGTTTTCTGTAAGTGAGATCTTACTGTACATGATATTCTGTAGTGAGATCTGACAGTATCTTACTGTACGTGAATTCTGTAAGATCGCATATTTACGTTGGTAGTGTCTGTGATCTACTACTGATGATTCTGAGGAGATCTTTTTACTTCTTTCTGAGATCTATTTTTCTGTAGTGGATTCTGTAAGTGAGATCTACTGTATTTTACTGTACGTGAGATTCTGTAAGTGAGATCTTACTGTATTTTACTGTACGTGAGATTCTGTAAGTGAGATCTACAGTATCTTACTGTACATGATATTCTGTAAGTGAGATCTTACTGTATTTTACTGTACGTGAGATTCTGTAAGTGAGATCTTACTGTACATGATATTCTGTAAGTGAGATCTTACTGTATTTTACTGTACGTGAGATTCTGTAAGTGAGATCTTACTGTATTTTACTGTACATGATATTCTGTAAGTGAGATCTTACAGTATTTTACTGTACGTGAGATTCTGTAAGAATCTAATTTTACTGTACGGAATTCTATTTTGGGAATTCTTAGAAACTGTATTTTGGCTGGTACTTACCCCTAATTATTTTCTTAGAACCTTTTTTGTTCTGCTCCAATCACATTTTATACATTCTGATTTTTAATCTAAGGAGATCTTACTGTTTTACTGAATCTAACAAACAGAATTCATTTGTACGGAGATTCTTAAGTGAGATCTACGATTTTCGGATATTCTGTAAGTGAGATCTACGTTTTCTACATATTCTGTTGATATTTTAATCAGATACTTTTTACCGTGATATTCTGTAAGTAGATCTTACAGTATTTTACTGTACATGATATTCTGTAAGTGAGATCTTACTGTATTTTACTGTACATGATATTCTGTAAGTGAGATCTTACAGATTTTATGTACGTGAGATTCTGTAAGTGAGATCTGACAGTATCTTACTGTACGTGTATTCTAGTGATTAAATCTGACGTTTTACCTATCTTGATTTATGTACATGATATTCTGTAAGAGTCTTAAACTTCATTATGTCAATTCTGTAAGTGAGATCTTACTTTTTACCTTATTCTTGTCTAGATTTTATGTAGTGAGATTCTTATATCTAGTATTTTATGTATGAATTCTAAGTGAGATCTTACTGTTTTTACTGATGAATTCTTGAATCTGAATCTTATATAATCTAGAGATACTTGTATTCTTGTCTTACTGTACATGATATTCTGTAAGTGAGATCTTACTGTATTTTACTGTATGAGATTCTGTAGTGAGATCTTAGTTTTACTGTACATATATTCTTGAGACTAATATTTTTACAATTCTGTAAGTGAGATCTTATTTTTATGTATAGATTCTTGGATCTCTTTTACTGTACATGATATTCTGTAAGTGAGATCTTACAGTATTTTACTGTACGTGAGATTCTGTAAGTGAGATCTGACAGTATCTTACTGTACGTGATATTCTGTAAGTGAGATCTTACAGTATTTTACTGTACGTGATATTCTGTAAGTGAGATCTTACTGTACATGATATTCTGTAAGTGAGATCTGACAGTATCTTACTGTACGTGAGATTCTGTAAGTGAGATCTGACAGTATCTTACTGTACATGATATTCTGTAAGTGAGATCTTACTGTATTTTACTGTACGTGAGATTCTGTAAGTGAGATCTGACAGTATCTTACTGTACATGATATTCTGTAAGTGAGATCTTACTGTATCTTACTGTACATGAGATTCTGTGAGATCTTACTGTATCTTACTGTACATGAGATTCTGTAAGTGAGATCTTACTGTATCTTACTGTACATGAGATTCTGTAAGTGAGATCTTACTGTATCTTAACTGTAGATTCTTAAGTGAGATCTTAGTATCTTACTGTACATGATATTCTGTAAGTGAGATCTTACTGTATCTTACTGTACATGATCTGGTGAGATCTTACTGTATCTTACTGTACATGAGATTCTGTAAGTGAGATCTTACTGTACATGAGATTCTGTAAGTGAGATCTTACTGTATCTTACTGTACATGAGATTCTGTAAGTGAGATCTTACTGTATCTTACTGTACATGAGATTCTGTGAGATCTTACAGTATCTTACTGTACATGAGATTCTGTAAGTGAGATCTTACTGTATTCTTTACTGTATCTTACTGAATTCTGTAGTGAGATCTTACTGTATTTTCTGTACTGGATTCTGGGGCTTAAGTATCTTACTGTACGTGAGATTCTGGTGAGATCTTACTGTATCTTACTGTACCTGAGATTCTGTAAGTGAGATCTTACAGTATTTTACTGTACATGATATTCTGTAAGTGATCTTATTACTGTACTGTTCTAGGAGATCTTACTGTATTTTACTGTACATGATATTCTGTAAGTGAGATCTTACAGTATTTTACTGTACATGATATTCTGTAATGATCTTACTGTTTTACTGTAAGTTCATTTACTGTACATGAGATTCTGGTGAGATCTACTCTTACTTGCTCTAGACTTACTTTTTTAGATTGTAAGTGAGATCTTACTGTATTTTACTGTACATGAGGCCTCTTTACAGTATCTGTGTGTTTTGAGATATTATCTTGATAATCATGGTGTTTCGTGTGGAAATGTCATTCTGGTTTTGTGACTCATAAGATCATTTAATGTCTTCCAGTTATTCACCAAATACTTTCATTTAACATTAATGTCAGTTATTAAATATAATTAAGTGTTCTGCTTATTACTGTGTATTGTTATTAAGAGATGCACATTTTGTAAATGATGTTCCAGACGGTCCTCTTTATCATAAGATTCTTAAGACACTGACGAATCAAACAAAAGCAAAAATTTACAAAATATGAGATAGTAAGAAGAAAATGGGATTCTTGCCTGTGCAAAAATGGCATAGCAGCACCCTGGCAACCATCCACAACACCTTAGTAGTGGGAAAGAAGGACAGAAGAGCTTCATTAAATCTGCTGTTTGGTCATCTAGTTCTGGACTTTACTGCAAGCAGCGGACTGATCTGAGATCAGGCACTGATAGTCTGTGAGGTCACAGCGGGTATATCACCACACAACACACCCGGCAGAAACACACCCTACTAATTAACAGCTTCAGTTCAACAGCCAACAGTCTGATGGCATTTTAACTAACTAAATAAACAGCACCAGGAGTATGAGAACACCACACCCATGTGTGCTGCTAGAACATTCATAGAGCTGATGTTCAGTAGATGGTAGAACATGGACTTCAGCAGGGTCAGATCACAGCTTTATATCTCATTCTGCTGTTAACCTGTGTATTTATTTCATCATAGAGTTGATCTTCAGTAGATGGTAGAACATGGACTTCAGCAGGGTCAGATCACAGCTTTATATCTCATTCTGCTGTTAACCTGTGTATTTATTTCATCATAGAGTTGATCTTCAATAAAATGGCTTAGCATCTTCTAGAACATGGACTTCAGCAGGGTCAGATCACAGCTTTATATCTCATTCTGCTGTTAACCTGTGTATTTATTTCTCAGTCTTCAGTAGATGGTAGAACATGGACTTCAGCAGGGTCAGATCACAGCTTTATATCTCATTCTGCTGTTAACCTGTGTATTTATTTCATCATATGATCTTCAGTAGATGGTAGAACATGGTCTTCAGCAGGGTCAGATCACAGCTTTATATCTCATTCTGCTGTTAACCTGTGTATTTATTTCATCATAGAGTTGATCTTCAGTAGATGGTAGAACATGGACTTCAGCAGGGTCAGACAATTTTTAACAGCTTTATATCTCATTCTGCTGTTAACCTGTGTATTTATTTCATCATAGAGTTGATCTTCAGTAGATGGTAGAACATGGACTTCAGCAGGGTCAGATCACAGCTTTATATCTCATTCTGCTGTTAACCTGTGTATTTATTTCATCATAGAGTTGATCTTCAGTAGATGGTAGAACATGGACTTCAGCAGGGTCAGATCACAGCTTTATATCTCATTCTGCTGTTAACCTGTGTATGTATTTCATCATAGAGTTGATCTTCAGTAGATGGTAGAACATGGACTTCAGCAGGGTCAGATCACAGCTTTATATCTCATTCTGCTGTTAACCTGTGTATTTATTTCATCATAGAGTTGATCTTCAGTAGATGGTAGAACATGGACTTCAGCAGGGTCAGATCACAGCTTTATATCTCATTCTGCTGTTAACCTGTGTATTTATTTCATCATAGAGTTGATCTTCAGTAGATGGTAGAACATGGACTTCAGCAGGGTCAGATCACAGCTTTATATCTCATTCTGCTGTTAACCTGTGTATTTATTTCATCATAGAGTTGATGTTCAGTAGATGGTAGAACATGGACTTCAGCAGGGTCAGATCACAGCTTTATATCTCATTCACGCAGCTGTTTGTTTTGGCCGATGGTGAAATAGCCAAACCCATGAAAAAGGGGGTGCACATACCTTTAACCTTATATCTCATATATGTTCTACAACTGGTAGGGCATTGTGTTATTGTGTTAGCAGCACAGAGCTTGTGGGTTCAATTACTAGGGAGCACATATACCGTTAAAACGTGTAACTTCAATACACTGTAAGTCACTTTGGATAAAAGCATCTGCCAAATGCATAAATGTCTTTCATCTCAAATCACTGGCCTGTTTTGCAGGCATCATGTGTACAGGATTAGCAGGGTGAAGTGAATGCACTATAAGTAACAGTAATAGAATGTGGTTTAATGGCTGGTTTCAGTGTTTGTGTGTGTTTGTGTGAAGTGTTCAGATGTTGCGAGTAATTCACTGCTGCTCTCGTTTGTTTGTGTTCACATGTGTTGAGCTGCAGATGAATATCAGCAGTTGTTTGTGTGTTCTTTAAGAATCCAGTTCTTTATAAATCATATTAAAGTCAGACACACACTTTCACTGTGTTTGCTATGGCTTCATAAACTCTGTTTCTCTTTCAGGGGAGATCCTAACCTGGTGAAGCTGAACGTGGCCATCACCTGTGGATATCTCTTCTATGGTATTGTTTCTGACTGTTTATTATACAGATCTATATACAGGTTACACACGTTTACATCTGCAGATGTTTATTATTTCTCCCTGTTTCTCCTCTCAGATCTTCTGCTGTTAGCTTGTAACTGGAGGTCTATGGGAGATGTGTTTTTCGTCTGTCACCACCTGGCGGCGCTGTATGCTTATGGATATTTGCTGGTAATCTTTTAAAAACACAACACATGAGGGCCTGTGATACTGTGATATTTACTCTGTGTCTTTTTAAAGATGTTTGAGATGAAGGAAGAATCTAGATTAAAACACATTTACCAACTTCTTAATAATCTTTGTATAATTACATGTTTTTTATTCCAAATGCTTATATAAGACAGAAGCTGTGAGGTGCCATCAAATCGTCTATATGAATGACATTTAAATGAATATTTAATAAAATTTATTGATCCAGACAAAAATGACAGCACATCATTGACTGAATACTTTTCATTTGGTCTGTTTGTTCTTCCAGACATATGGAATGCTTCCGTACTTCGCAAACTTCCGTCTGATTTCAGAACTCTCGACACCGTTCGTGAATCAGAGGTGAGATTCACACCCGCTCCATCATCTCATGCGATCTCCTCATCCTCTGATATTTTAAGTGTCTGTTCACATGCAAGATAATTTCTTTCATCTTCTGGTATTCTTAACGCAGGTGGTTTTTTGAAGCGCTAGCTTACCCTCGCACTCATCCACTGGTTGTCATCAATGGTGTTGCCATGGCGATCGTGTTCTTCCTGGTCCGGATCGCCGTTATGCCCCCGTACTGGGCGAAGGTTTTTGGCACCTTTGGTACCCCTGATTTCGAGAGGCTCGGTCTCGGCCCTCAGGTGGCCTGGATCACATCCTGTGTCTGTCTGGACATATTAAACACAATCTGGATGTACAAAATCGCTCGCGGCTGCTACAAGGTCATTAGAGGCAAACTGAAAGACAGCAAGACAAACTCTAAAAAATCTGAGTACATGAACAACCACACAGACTGAAGAACAGTGAGAGTACAGCCAGATGAAGAACCCTCAGCAATAATGATTATTAATAGATTAATACATGTATTCTTGATCCCCAACCAGGATAAACTTCAATTGCATTGTGCTGTGAAAACTGACCGGATGTGCTCTCACCAACACAAACTCTGATTTACTGCTGCAAGCCAAGCAGACACACTGACCTGTCTCGTCAGAACACAACCAAAGGCCACAAGTGCCTCTAAGCACAAGGAGAAGCTCTGGAGCAGGAGAACCATCATCACATCTCCAGTATAAAGCCAGTTCCTCTCCATTCTTCTCTTTGTGGTGGCCTTTAAGCTTGTTTTCCTGTGACCTGAGTTCATGTGGCCTCTGGGTTTGGACATCTTCAACTCCACGCTGCACAGTTTGGGATGACCTGATGTTCAGATGGTCGACCCTTCACTGGAGAACCAGAAGTGCTAATCAGCTTCATCAAGTCAGATCTGCCAGTTCAGACTCACTCATCATCAGACTCCATGAAGCCACAGATCTACCTCTGAAGAAACATCTCAAGTACATGCTGATGTTTAAACCATCTCTGAATGAACTCAAGAACAGAACAGCCAATCAGAATCAAACCCTCACAGTGTTACAGTCTCACAGTCCAGCACTAACATCTGGAGGTCATCTGGAGGTTTTATTGACTTCTCTTTTACTGTATGAACATGTTATATGAAGAATATTAGTGTGATGTTAATGAGGGCTGCATGCATGCTGTGTCTCTCACTGTATTGATTTACATTAGATTTCACATCCATGTTTCGAAGACCTCTGAAGTTCTTGCATTTCGTTCATTTTCATGCTCTCCCACCTTTTCTGTTTGCTGAACAAGCTGAAGAGACGTCCCAGTCTCACCGAACTGCTCCGCCACACGCACTGGATTTTTAGCCTTTCTTGTTTCAGCAAGCAAATAATGAGCGAGAACTCATTGTTCTGGTTCTGGTTTTTCTGACAAATTTCCGAGTATTTTTAGCTTGATGGTCTGCAGAACTTCTCACTGTGGAAGAACGTTTCTCATTCTTCAGGTGTTGCATGTGTCATGATGTTGAATGCAGTTGTTATTCTTGAATATAATTTCCAGCCGATAATGAAATCCCATGATGCACTGTGGTATTATGATACAGTTTTATATATCTGTGTAAATGTATGCAGTACTGTCTCCTGCCAAGTATTTGAAAAGAGTTCATCTCTGGATGAACATCGTGGTACATCAGGTATGCCTCCAAAATGAATGTTACATCAACTTCAAATCGACTTGAGGTTCATGAGGGCAGAGAGCGTGACCCTCTGGGTTGGAGGGAATTGTGGGTATTGTAGTCTTTTTTTGCCTTACATTCATAATTCTGAGGAATCAAACACCTCCAGACCGTGAGTACATTAAGCTGTGACAACAGATCTATTTTCGGTGACGTTTTGGAAAAGAAATGGATGTTTGATCACATGTATCTAATTCTAATATCAGAAATGAGCTGTGTGTTTATGGAAATGCGATTTTAAGTTGTGAAGTGTGATCAAAACAACTGTTGCACAATCAGACGTCTTTAGTGTTGATTTCACAGCAGTGACCGACTGTCTGCTGACAGTCTGTTGTGTTTTTAAGGGCTAACCAAAATCAACAGGAAGATAAACTATGAATTTAACTGATAATACTGCAAATAACTATTTTTATTGGCAATAAGAATGTCAAGTAATCTTAAAAACTGACATTTTTGTACAATTATAGGTTTCAATAGATCACTCATGCAAAATAGCCTGTTTTTATATAAGCTATATGGTTATCATAGCAGTAGCTTTGGGCTGTTGACTGTTCCATGGCTGGTGAAATAAGAGTACAGCTGGTAGGTAGGAGGTGTAGGTGAGAAATCGCTAGTTAAAACAGTAGTAAAGTTTAAAGTTAGCAGACTGATCTGTCGTCGTGACCTCACATCAGCCGTGTGCACACGCTCATTTAAATGTGGAAGAAAGATGGTGTTAGATGAGATTCCCTCAATCAAAACCCTGCTGGAGTTCATCGGTTCACTGTTTAAGACTCATTAATGATCTTTGGGCTGTTTCTATTGATCAGTTATTTACAGCAGGCAGAGTGTTAACAGTATGATCTGATGATCAGACTCCTCAGATGAATCTGATCACTGTCTGATGAGCCAGCAGACTTCTGTCCACATGATCAGACAGACTGTTTTCTCTCTGACACTGTCAGCATTTCTACAGACAGTCTGACTGTATTTTGGAATAATTGTATTTACTATTATTTGTGCAGTTCGATGATTGTCCTCATGACGGTATTGGAAATCTACTACATAAATCTTAAAGTGATTATAAGAAAACTGAAGGAAACTGTTGAGTAGCCAGATCTTAAGTTTAACTGATTGATTTTATTATTAATTTAACACATTACTGTGATGTGATTCCAGCTGTCTGTGAAATTTCACTGTGTAAATCAGCCCTCATCAGAGCCTCCGAGTCGACATGCTTATAATAACTTATAATATCATCAGAGCAGTGTTTGACACGAGAAATGAATGTTCATTAATAAATCTGAGACTGTAGAAACATTGAACTGAACTCAGAACTGATTCTTTGTGTTTCAGTGTCTTCAGAAGTTCATCTCTGTCTGATAACCTTTAATAATTCTCTGCTGCTTTCAGTGGATGGAGAATATGATTCTCAGTTCATTTCATTCATGCTAGTTTAAAATGAGATCATGAATTGAATGCATGTAATGTTATTTTTGGACATGAAACATTTGTTGGCTGTTGTTGGGTTAATGTCTGTTTAAGAATCTGTTCAGCTGTGGATCTGAATGTTGTTTTTGCTCTTCAGTTTTGATGTTTGGACATTTATAGCGTTTTACTCCTGACCCGACAGTTTGTTGCTAATTGTTGAAACTAACTGCAGATTTATTCCGGTTTAAAGGCAACAAGTTTCCTCCTTTTAAAAAACAGCGTCACATTTACTGAATACTGGCTGTTGATGCTGAAGAATCACCATGGAATAACATTTGCTGAAAATAAATGGGAAGATATTTGAAGCTGAGGAGGAATTCTGAAACCGCAGCACTTCTCTGTTCAGCTCTGATGGTATAAACTGAAATACTTCAGCTCTGTTTATTTTCATGTTCAGGAATTAAAATAAGACAGAACGTTGATGTTAACAGATTATATAACATCTCACATCATCATACTGAGTGTGACTGTGGGTTTTACTGTCACCTGATGTGTGTTACACACAAACCTCTGAAGCATTTCTGATAGTTCAAGATTACAGGTTTTTAATAGCTGTTAAACTAGATTCAACCAGAAACTGTTTCTCTGTGCTTTCCATCTGTTAAATAATCAATCTTCAGATAAATTCAGATTCATCCACAAGTGGTTCACAAGTTGCAAAAAGTTTCTCTACTTTTGAACAGATAAAAGTTGTGATTCTAAAATGTGTTTGACAGGAAATCTGTTTCAATCTGTTGCTCTCTCACAACCCAGAGTTGAAGAATGTAATGAAAGAGCAGGTACAGAAAACCAAAGAGAAGATGAGAAAGAGAGTCTGTAGTCCGGCTCTGATGGACTCCAGCAATATGGCATATACTTACAGTCAATGAGCTGGACCAGAGCGTGTGTGTGTGTGTGTGTGTGTGTGTTGTGTGTGTGTATGTGTGTGTGGCTTTTACCAAACATGGTCACAGTACATCTGAGGCTCACTGAATTCTCCTCTGGGCCCTCACACACACACACCACATATCATACATCTGCAGTACTGCTGTCTGCGCTGTTTCTGCCGCACACTGAGCTCAAGTGTATTCTTCACACTGCTGTGTTACCTGTTTTCAGAGCTCACACACAACATGTGAGGACCCACATACATGTTACCCTTAATGACACAAACACAAGCCCTTCCACAGCTTTTATTCACCCGCCAGATTATGACAGTAAAAACTCTCAAATATTAAATCCAGTGCTGACATTCAAAGCAATGACCACACACATATCTAGAAGGATCTGTGTGTTCAAACATTCATGTTGAAGTTGTTTCCAGATGTTGATCTGCACTCCAGACACACGGTGATGTTTGAAGAACTACATTTACAACACATGAGAAGTTGTGTGAGGCTCATATCATAAAGAGCTGCTGGAGAATCGGGCAGATCATCTCACTGGCATTCAGTTTGTTTAGTCATTAGTGGGTGTTAGTGTGAGCAGTAACTCATGCACTGCTGGACACGCAGAACCTGCCTGTGGCTGCAGAAGTTCTAGAACTGCCTCCTGAATTCCTGTAGCTGTGGAGGTTGAATGAACGTCTACCATAAATAGGCAGGCAGATCTAGCCTAGAAAGAAGAGAGAGAAGCCATGAGGGGAGGGGTGGGGGTTCAGATGCTGGCGTAACATTCCTCTTTCTCACAATCTCTCCATCCTTCTGGATTTTTCTCTGCCTCATCAGATTCATGAGACAAACAAACATCACTGATGCTGCTGTATGTACTTTTGGTTTCACTACAAAAATCATTCGCGTATTTCCAACCTGACACTCAACAGGTGTCAGGTTGTCTTTCCGAACTGCTGAAATGAAACTGTTCATTCACTTTGTGTAGCACTTCTCAGATTGTTGCCTCACGTTTGTAAGTCGGTTTGGATAAAAGCGTCTGCTAGATGCCAAACTGTAAACCTTTAAAAACAAGGAAGATTGTGAAAATATTATGGCTTGTTTTCTAAGATTTCTGCTTAATAGAAAAAAGGTTTCGCTCAAGATAAAGATCTCACACTATCTTTTATCTTACATTGTTTCCTCACAAACATATTCATCCTGTTTTAAAGATGTTCAGATGTTTCTAATGAGACTGAGACAGAAACACTGATTACAGAAATGATTTCTTATACAGTGGAGTGAAGCCACAGTAATTCCTGTTCCCTCGGTTTTCAGTTTCCTGCGAGAGAAACTTCAGTCTGAGTGTTCCTAAAGAGCGAGAAAACACAGACACTCCAACTTTCAAAAAACCTGCTACAGAAAAATCACTCAACTCTGAATCTAAACGTCACAAGCAGAATGAAACAATTTAAAGCTCTTATATGTTACAGAACAGATTGTTCGGACTGGATGAGCCACATTCTGAAATGGACGTTTCTCTCGTTTTGAAATGACACCCAACTGAAATGCTTTCATCTTATTTAGATTTACAAACTGCAGTGATTTGCTGTTAAAATTGTGCAGAACTCTCGTAAATGAGATGGAGATATGGCAAATGTTTTTGTGACTCTCACTGGTGCTTGAAATGAGATTGTGAAGGTTAAAGCTGTACTGCATGTGTGACTCTTCATCATGAGTGATCCTCAGCCTCAGTTATGACCAAATAAAGCCTCTGAATTCCTGCCCTGCTCTTTTTCAACCTCTACAATGTTTAGAGGAGAGCTGGATCAGACTCGCTCTGCTACTGGATCTGTCAGAGCTGCTTCTGTGCTCTTCAGCTGTTTGAGTCTCTGTCATTGCTGCTGATCTGATGAGAGCTTAGGAAAGTTCAATCATAACATTTGTCCATTCAGCAGGCTGTTTCTCTGCGATTACCCCAAAGGATTGTTCAGGAGATAAATGTCTTTTTCTAAACAGTAGATCTCATTAGACTTGCACTGATATGGCGCAGAAGTCAGAAGGATTGTGGGAAATAAACTGCATTAAGCTTTCATAAGTTGCAAAATGTTTGTTCTAGGTGACACATTTCTTACAAACCATTGTGTCATTTCCTGTACGTGTGTTTATTATGATCTATTTTTATTATTGATCAGTAAGGCATGAACAGTCATTTTACTTCTCTAACGTCTAACAGACTGAATATTTGACTTAATCCTGAAGTTGTTCTGATATCAAAATCTTCATCGGACATATTTTCTAAAGTTTGGACCTGAATAATCCTGAGGGCAGATAAAACAGAGATTACAGTGATGAACAGAAACACTTTTGTAAATGTTTACACGGTAATTCCTTCACATAGTTATAATTCAAATACTGTCCCACAAGTACATGAAACCTTTCATAACCAGCCGTTCATCCGATCACTTGGTCCATGTGACTTTTATAGTGATATTTATCAGAAACACTTCAGAATGAATGCTGTTTCTGTTTGTCTGAAGGTCCCGCTGTACTGTATGTGTATCGCACAATATAAACTTTATATGGACGTGCTGGAGAGTACGTTTTAATTGTGTTATATGTACAGACACAAATGAAGCCATATAAACCTAACACATGCTGTTACATGTGATGTGTTTAAGTGATGACATCATGTTGTGTCACTGCTGTGTGAGATCTCACAGCACTGTTATGACATCATGACATTGAGCTGCTCTACAGCAGGCGGATGGAGTGACATACAAAACCAGCAGAAGACCATAAACATCCTTCAGCTCACACCAGTGGACCATAAACACGACTGATAATAAACACCGTGTTGATGACGTCATACTCAGACAACATCTGAATCCGACTGATGTTGAGAAGTTCAGTGTGAACAGCATGTCGGATCAGACGGACGAGATCCGGATCAGACGGACGAGATCCGGATCAGACGAACGAGATCCGGATCAGACGGATTTCAGTGGAAAAAGTGACGCGGGGCGCGTTTAATGCCGCGCCGCTGACATCATCTTCACAGCGCGCCGTGACGTCATCACTGGACGCCGGCCCCGGCCAATCAGCGCGCGCTGCGCGTCCGCGCAGAGGGGGAAGAGTTTAAAAAGATTGTGAGGAGAAGATCCGAAAGTTCACACATGATCTGAGAGCTCCTCCAGATCAACACCAGCACAATGACCTCTCAGTTCAAGAGCGGACCTGCTTTCGGCCTGTCTGCGGAAGTCAAGAGCAAGGTGAGTGTGACGGCTGCCGCGTCTGCGCACACGCGTCGCGTCTGCGCAGACGTCACGTGACTCCGTGTGATAAACACATGAGATCTGTGTGTGTGTACCACTATATAAAAACACTAGTCAGTCATAGTTAACTAAACTTCTCTAGTGTGTTATGAGAGCTGGAAATATAATATAATATAATATAATATAATATAATATAATATAATATAATATAATATAATATAATATAATATAATATAATAACTCCAGTGTTGACATCTAGAACATGCTCAGTGTGACTCTTCATGTGTTGTGAGGCGTGATCAGCTTCAGTTGTTTCTTTACTAAATGTTATCAGTCACATTAACACTTGAACATGAAAACAGATGCTTTGAGAATTGAATGGTGGAAGTGAATGGCTGATCTGGAGCAGCTTATAAACCAAAACATCTTTACAATGATAAAAATCTGTATTTTTCACATTTGAATTATGAATTTTGTTTTACTTGTGATCATTTTTCCGTTCTGCCATTCTGTCAAAAGACTGACAGTATTTGTGTTTACATTGTGATTGTGATGTGACTGACTAATATTGTTGACTGTAATTGTGATGAGATGGTGATTGTGATGTGACTGACTGATATTGTTGCTGTATATGGTGATTGTGTGTGACTGACTGATATTGTTGACTGTAATTGTGATGAGATGTGATTGTGAGTGACTGACTATTGACTGTAATATGAGATGGTGATTTGATGTGACTGACTGATATTGTTGACTGTAATTGTCATGAGATGGTGATTGTGATGTGACTGACTGATATTGTTGACTGTAATTGTGATGAGATGGTGATTGTGATGTGACTGACTGATATTGTTGACTGTAATTGTGATGAGATGGTGATTGTGATTGTGATGTGACTGACTGATATTGTTGACTGTAATTGTGATGAGATGGTGATTGTGATGTGACTGACTGATATTGTTGACTGTAATTGTGATGAGATGGTGATTGTGATGTGACTGACTGATATTGTTGACTGTAATTGTGATGAGATGGTGATTGTGATGTGACTGACTGATATTGTTGACTGTAATTGTGATGAGATGGTGATTGTGATGTGACTGACTGATATTGTTGACTGTAATTGTGATGAGATGGTGATTGTGATGTGACTGACTGATATTGTTGACTGTAATTGTGATGAGATGGTGATTGACTGATATTGTTGACTGTAATTGTGATGAGATGGTGATTGTGACTGTGATGTGACTGACTGATATTGTTGACTGTAATTGTGATGAGATGGTGATTGTGATGTGACTGACTGATATTGTTGACTGTAATTGTATAGATGGTGATTGTGATGTGACTGACTGTATTTTATTAATTTGATATTGTTGACTGTAATTGTGATGAGATGGTGATTGTGATGTGACTGACTGATATTGTTGACTGTAATTGTGATGAGATGGTGATTGTGATGTGACTGACTGATATTTTGACTGTAATTGTGATGAGATGGTGATTGTGTGTGACTGACTGATATTGTTGACTGTAATTGTGATGAGATGGTGATTGTGACTTGTTGACTGACTGATATTGTTGACTGTAATTGTATGAGATGGGATTTGACTTGACTGACTGATATTGTTGACTGTAATTGTGATGAGATGGTGATTTGTGACTGACTGTTTTTTATTGTGTGACTGACTGATATTGTTGACTGTAATTGTGATGAGGTGATTGATGTGACTGACTGATATTGTTGACTGTAATTGTGATGAGATGGTGATTCTGTGATGTGACTGACTGATATTGTTGACTGTAATTGTGTCATGGGTGTGTGACTGACTGATATTGTTGACTGTAATTGTCATGAGATGGTGATTGTGATGTGACTGACTGATATTGTTGACTGTAATTGTGATGAGATTGTGACTGTGATGTGACTGACTGATATTGTTGACTGTAATTGTGATGAGATGGTGATTGTGATGTGACTGACTGATATTGTTGACTGTAATTGTGATGAGATGGTGATTGTGATGTGACTGACTGATATTGTTGACTGTAATTGTGATGAGATGGTGATTGTGATGTGACTGACTGATATTGTTGACTGTAATTGTGATGAGATGGTGATTGTGATGTGACTGACTGATATTGTTGACTGTAATTGTGATGAGATGGTGATTGTGATGTGACTGACTGATATTGTTGACTGTAATTGTGATGAGATGGTGATTGTGACTGTGATGTGACTGACTGATATTGTTGACTGTAATTGTGATGAGATGGTGATTGTGACTGTGATGTGACTGACTGATATTGTTGACTGTAATTGTGATGAGATGTGATTGTGACTGTGATGTGACTGACTGATATTGTTGACTGTAATTGTGATGAGATGGTGATTGTGATGTGACTGACTGATATTGTTGACTGTAATTGTGATGAGATGGTGATGTGACTGATGTTTTTACTTAATGATATGATGTGACTGACTGATATTGTTGACTATAATTGTGATGAGATGGTGATGTGATGTGACTGACTGATATTGTTGACTGTAATTGTGATGAGATGGTGATTGTGACTGTGATGTGACTGACTGATATTGTTGACTGTAATTGTGATGAGATGGTGATTGTGATGTGACTGACTGATATTGTTGACTGTAATTGTGATGAGATGGTGATTGTGATGTGACTGACTGATATTGTTGACTTATTGTGATGATGATGGTGATTGTGACTG
>JAZGTH010000133.1:515000-557500 GCA_036877525.1 Chromobotia macracanthus
TAATGACTACATCAACAACGGGCAGGACTCAGAGATGGATGGATATCAGTACTCCGACTGAGATGAAGAGACCAGCTCACTGCTTTTCAAAACAAACTCACCCGCACTCGTTCTCATATTCCTAAACTCATGTCGACCAGTTTGTGCTGTTGACTGACATCACGGCCACCAATCAGAGCTGAGAACTTCCATGACTGATGGATCATGGGAAAAAATTAGAAAGAATTGCTGCCATTTTGCTTACACAGGCTTTTCCAGCTTTTCACTGATGTAGTTTTTGTTTTTCTTCTGCGTGTACCATTGTCCAATCACCTCAAGTTCACGGGCCAACATAGAAAATATGGAGGTTTTATTTACGACGCCTCAGTGTTATATAATTGAAGTGGATTTGGTCACACCATTTTGATGCCTGTTATGGGCCACATGATCATGAAACTCTTTTGATTGGATGAAAGAGAGGAAAGCCACAGTGTCACCGTCCAATCAGATCAACAGATTCCCAAGGGAAGAGCTGATCACCTGTCAACAGAGTTGTTTTGACTCACGCATGACAAGATGTTGATTTAATTTCAGATCTAGACTTGTGTTCAGCTTTAATGAACTAAGTTCAGAACCAATAAGGATGTTAACATTTCCTGCTGGGCTCCTACAGTGTGTGTGTGTGTGTGTGTGCGCAGAATTCAGCCCGTGTTTCTTATCACTATAAAAACAACTGAAGGAAACCACAGAGAACAGTCAGGAAATTACATACAGCTAATAATCAAAGTACAACCATTTTGTATTTTTGGGGTGAGACAGGTGACTGGCCTTTTATTAGAAGTATCATTTTATACAGTAAATGGACATAGATGTGTTTTTAAAGAAAGACATTTCAACTACTGTGTTAAGACTGAACATTACTGGTTTTGGATGTTGTTGAGGTTGTTTTTGATTACTGAACGTGACCGAGCTAAATTTCACTGCTGCTCTTGACTGCCACAGCTAATGAAGCTCTTACATTGAAATGAGCAATGTGACCAATCAGGTGAGAGGGAATGCAATTATGCAAATGAACAGCACAGGTGAAGCTCTGCATAGTTATTTTATAAGATCTGAATGTTCTAGCAGCTTTATTTGAGTGACAGGAGCAGCGTGTCTCCTCCGGTGAGTTCATGTGACTGTAATATTGAGATCTGATGAGAATTCATCCAGTGGCATTTGATCATTCATGATTTTGCAGAGGTTCATATTTCAGAGTAAAAGAAGGAACATGGTTTTTTTTTGCATTAAGGCAACAACACAAGATCATAAAACATTGACTCTCACAGATATTACAGTAGTTCCCTCCTGCATTGATGCTTTGAAATATTTATTTATGAGACTTACCAACAATGGCTGAGCAAATGAAAAACTAATAAATCACTAGTTTCAAATGTCTTGTTTATTGTTTCATATTTATTGAAACTTTTTTTGCAGTGTGCAAAAAACAAAGTTTAACTGAAGACATTATAAAAAGGAAACAAACAGACCAATTTTCCACAGCATTTGTTAGTCATTTATTGACGCTGAATTGTCATTAAATCATAAAAGGAACAAACTAAAACATTACAACAAATTCAAAAGTGACTATTCACTGTAACACTAAACAACATGAAAGCCGCTGCGTTCATACTGTATCTAAACCTCATCTGTTGATTTATGACTGTAAGCTACAAGACAAATTCAAAAGTGTATGTGGGCATCTACGCAAAACTACTGATTGGCTGCTTCACAAGCGTCTATCCAATCACTGTACACGTCGACTGGTTCCGAAAGATCTGATTGGCTACTTAAGGATGAAACTACGTCACATTGATTACAATGGAAAAATTAGGATGTGCAAGTTATTCTTTGCCAGTTTTCCTGTCCTCTCCCTTAAAGCACTACAACTCCAGCAAAAAACAGAGTAAAGCGATTAAATGTATTTGCTTTTTAAATATTATTTTACCCAACACATACAACAATTAAGAAAATTCAAAGTGGCATTTATTATTATAACTTTTTTTTTTTAAAAGGATACAAGTTATGGGGGTCTGGAATTCTTCTAGGCACACAGTACACGATATTATCCCTGTATTTCGACTTCGCTCCCTGAAAAAGACATTGAAAGACATTGAAAGACAATGAAAGACATTGAAAGTCATTGAAAGACAATAAAAAACAATGAAAGACATTGAAAGACATTGAAAGACAATGAAAGACACTGAAAGACAATGAAAGACATTTTAAAACATAAATGTTACATCAAACACGACTGTGCAATAACACGATCATCATCTCACATCCTGACGTCACACGACTTCTCGTGGTTACAGAAGGGGCACGTGAACTGCGTGTCCAGATTGCCCGTCATCTTCTTCTTGGGAGGCGGTTTCCTCTTCGACTTTCTGCGCCCCATCTCTCCAGACACACAAACAAACCAAATTAAGCGCAATAACACACAAACACACAAACAAATGAGCGCGTTAAGTGTGTGCAGAAACAGCTGCCATCAGTTCAGATGATAAATCACAGATTTAACAGCTTTTATCAATCTGTCTGTACAGGTCTTGTTTTGAAACGATGCTAAACACATGAACACTGACAGTGACAGAAATAAAGAGTACATTTAGTCTTGGTTCACCAGCAGAGATGTGTAACGTCAAGCATATAAACAATTACATAAACAATTCAGCACACGCTGAAATTAAAGCACATTACGCGGTATAAGCACACATCTCTGTTAACAATATTGTTATATATATTAATAATATATTGATCATTTAACAACAGCGAAGATAATCGTTTAAATAACACAAAAGCATTAAACACGTAAAGAATAAACACGACTTACTTCCGCTCTTCTTCTTCTTCGTCGTCACAATCACGGCGTATGACGCGGCACACACCGCCACCTGCTGTTGACTGAGGGAACAACTGCAGCTCTTATACTGTGTGTTTAAGAGCGCTTCGTTCATTATTTGTGTCATATTTAACAATGTCGTGTTTCTATTACAACTACAATCGCTTCTGTGTATTTAACCTTGTGTTAACCCAAACTACCTGCAGCTCAGTCAGATGTGACTCTTTACATTAAACTCGTTACCGTTAAATAACATACAACTGCAATAACACAATCCGGTAATATCTTAATAAAATGTGCATCTGCTGTTCATATTCTTAACATCAATCTCTAAAATTGATCAGCACGGTATATTGTTTTATAATGCATTATAATGTATAATGTTCTGTATATAATGCGTATTTATTTTATATATTTTTATGCATTCTCTATTGTGTTTGCGTTGACTTTTGACGTTATATATCACGTTAAAAATCATACATAAAATAATAAATATAAAATAATCTCTTACTATTACGAGTAATCTTTCGTACAGTCACAGTATTTGGGCGGATACTAGTAAGACGCGCAGTTGACTCGAGCGGTGATTGGATGATTTGTGTTAGCGCAACAGAGAGTGATTGGATGTTGTGCTGTAAGGGGCGGGACGGGCGTGACATCATCAGCAGGCGCCAGATATTTGGACCTCAGAGAGAGAAAGTTCATGATCCGGATCCACCAGCGCAGGAAACCGCTGCAGTGTGACCGACCGACCGACCGACCGACCGACCGACCGACCGACCGACCGACCGACCGACAGACAGACCGACCGACCGCTGGGATCGTCGGTAAGATCGCACATGTATGACGTCCGTGTGTTCACTCATCTGAATGTTGTCGTCATGTTGTCGTCATGTTGTCGTCATCACCTCACAGCTTTTCTTCTCTCGGTTTAACTTCTGGATCACATGAGCCGCGTCTTATAGACAGTGACGAAACACGGACATGTTTGTAAATGTACAGACATTAAACATGACCGTGAATAACATGTGAACAGTACCTGACAGCACTGTGACGTCATCGTGCAGTTTGTGACGTCATCGTGCAGTTTGTATGACGTCTTTATCTGAAACATGTCCTTTTCTCTCTTTAAGTGAATGATGGCCACTGAGGGGGACCCGACTGAGCTGGTGAAAGTGCTGCATCTGCTGGTGATTTCGTTTACGTGGGGAATGCAGCTGTGGGTGTCTTTCATAGCAGGTAATGTGTACATGTTCTTGTATTGACATCCACTGATGATGTCGGATGATTTTAACTCGGTCTCTCTCTCTCAGGGTTTGTGCTGATCTCTCAGGTGTCCATGCACACGTTTGGTCTTGTGCAGAGCAAGCTGTTTCCGTTTTATTTCTACTGTCTGCTGGGTGGTAATGCCGTGAATCTGGCCGTATATGCAGTGTATCACCCCAGAGAACTGCTGGACTGCCATGAGAGTGTGCAGGTGAACAATCACAGCTTCACACAGCTGGCAAAACGTGTTGAGATAAAGTTTGTCTTGTTTTGTTGGACAAAACAGAATTTAAACAAGGTTACGAACACTTTCACTGTTTTGAATGACTCCTCACACGTGTGTGTTCTTCTGCTGAACAGATGAGTCTGTTCTTCGTGGCTGTGATCATGTCTGGTCTGAATGCGCAGTGGTTCGGCCCGTCTGCCACAGAGAGCATGCTGCTCATGAGAGAGATCGAGCAGGAACACGGGCTGGGAGCTGAAGTGGGAACGGGGTCCAACAGAGAAGCTTATGCCAAACTCCGAGAGCAGGATCCCAAATACAAGCAACACAGAAGCACCTTCTACCGTTATCACGGCCTGTCCAACCTCTGCAACCTCACGGGCTTCATCTGCACCACCATCAACCTCATTTATCTGGCTCTCAGTTTAGCAACTATATGAGTGTTGTGTGTCAGTACGAGAGCACATAAGGCTGAGCCAGTTTTAATTTGTCAGATTGTTATTGTCTTTAATTACAATAACACGTCTGATTTTTACACAACATGCCTTCATTACTTAAAGAACTAAACTCAGAACTCTTGTGGACTAAAAGTGGACCAACATTTCTATTAATTTTACAACAATTTGTTTTTGTGGTCATTTCAGGTTGGTGTAGAACTGAAGGAAGAGCAGTGAGTGTGTAAAGTTGGCAGTATTTTTTCATATGCCTCTCGCTCTGTCACATAAGTGTTTGTGTGGAGTGTTCACATATAGGCTAAAACTCTTGCACACTACTGTCAGACCTGAAACTAACCATGATAACTCCAGTTTCAGGTCGTGTCCCACTATATTTTGATCTTGTATGAATGCTGATTGTATTTCTTTTTACTTTTAAATGTTTTAAAGTGTGTAATTGCACTAAAGATTTTTAATATACAACACACATGCAGTAGTTTATAATCTAGCCATTTATACTTTGATTTGTGTTATAATTTCTCTTGCATTACATGACATAGTGCAAAAAATACATATGTATATTGAAAGCACTTCTGAAAGACCTGTGAGAGTTTGTATAGTGCATACTGAGCCTGTTTACATTGTCTCAGTTGAAGTTCACTATATGGAGCGCAGCAGTATAAATGTAAATGAACTTTGGTCATCTTTGTAATTGTCATGTTTGAGTCTTTCCGGTGTGGCTGTGATGTCACACATGCAGTTGTGTGAATTTTCTCCATGTTGATTCCTGTGAAATGTTTCAGCTTGTATGAGAGGTTTTATTTTTAACTTCAGGCTGTTGATAAATTTCTCCTTGTTTCCAAACATTGTGTGTGTGTGTGTGTCCATTAGGGAAATAATGTAGGAATTGTGGTCGAAAGAGCAGACTGACCAAATTTGGGTTTCATTATTACTGACCCTGAAACAGCTCTAAAGTCTTAACTGTTTACGGGTTTGACTTTTCTAAACAGACACACGTTTAGTCTACATCAAGTGTCCCAAAATAATGTCAGAACACTGAATAAAAAACCAGACGTGTTTAACACGTATAACCCTGAATGCCTCTGTGTGTAAAATACATGAAGAAACTGAAGGGTTGTTGTGACGTCATCGAGCAGCAAAGACGCTGTGACGTCACCACGGTCAGATCCGGGAGATCCGCCTCACACACACACAAGCCGGAGTGACATGAAGGTAAGAGCTGATTCAGATTCACATTCAGAGTCACACAGTTTTAAATGTGAACTGAGACTCATGCATGATGTGTGATGTTTTATTTATTAAACCTGTTCGTGCGTTTAAACGATCAGAGAGTGCAGACAGACCTCTGAAACTGGTCTGAGATCTGCTGAAGATCTGGTCTGGCTTCCGTGTGGACCTGATCTTCACTTGTCGGTCTGACATGTTTTCTTTTGGTTCGTGTAGTTGTATGAAGCGATGATTTATGTCGCTTTTAAAGCCGCACATGCGCGTCCGGTTTCCATTCACATGACACAGCTGTGGATCAGTGTAAACAGATCTCCATGGTAACAGGATGTCCCCTAAAACACCTCAGACATGAGAGGACACAGATCTCTGATCCACAGCTCTGCTGTAAACCACTGAAACCAGATCAAGTTCAGGTCCACAAGAGACACAAGAGCATCTGATCCAGAATCAGAGTAACACTTCAGTTTAAAATTATTATTATTATTAAAGTTGTGTCATTGATATTGTTTAATATATTATACTACGCAATCATTTAGGAATTGTCACTAAAACTAAAATCGTTGTCATTTAATTTTATTTGAGCATTTGCTCGGTGATGTTATATGAATGGATTTCTTATTGTTCGTCTGATCCCTGCATGCATCAGACCTCATGTGTGTCTCTGCAGATACTGTGATGTTGATGGAGAAAGCTTTCTATACAGTTATGGATTCAGTTCTCGAGGGATCATCAGCTGTTAATGGAGCAGAGATGTGCTGAGAGCAGATATTCACTTCTGAGAGCAGAAACTCACTTCTGAGAGCAGATATTCACTTCTGAGAGCAGATATTCACTTCTGAGAGCAGATATTCACTTCTGAGAGCAGAAATTCACTTCTGAGAGCAGATATTCACTTCTGAGAGCAGATATTCACTTCTGAGAGCAGATATAACAACAGTTTGCTCAAATGGCCGGGGAATGCACATCTTCTGAAGAAAGTCATTTGGGTTATTGCGGCCGATTCCTGTGCTATCCATGCACAAAATATGAAATCTTTGAATGAACTATACATTAAACTCAGTCTTTTGTTCTGAGTATTTTAGAAATAGGAAGATCGTTATTTCAGAACCTGTTCCTTGTTACTCAATAATTTTGTAACTCTTCACTTGTAACCCTGAAGTTAAACAGTCACCAAAACTACAACAGCCAAAGATCTGAGAGACAGCAGGTGTACCGCACATGAAGCTTGAGTAATCTTACAGGACGTCACTGTCATTGTGCTGTTGTGTACCCCGTCTAATCCCTAAACATCTCCTCTAAATGTGACTGCTGCATCACCATCAGAGAGATGCAGTCTGATCCACAGCTCTTGTGTTCAGGAGACAATAGCTGCTGTAGAGAGACTCTGTGTTGTGTCTCCACCTCTCAGTCGTGCCTGCTGTCTTTTAATGAGTCTGAGTGTTTTGTTCGTGGTCCGTCTCCATGGAGCTTGTCTCCATCAAAAGATGGCTGCAGGCCGTGTGGGTCTGATCATCAGGATGGTGGAGGGCTGAGTGTGTCTTTTAGTTTGGGCTCTTGTGTTGGTGGAGATGTCAGGTTCTGGAGATTGTGTTCAGAGAGTAATATCTGTCAGATCTCCATCTACACACCACAATTCTGCTGATTCTGCTTCTGTTTGAGATCTTTGACCAAAACTTTATTTGTAAAGACTTTTCTTTATAACTCTGGCAGTGTGTGATGTTTTCTGGATTGGATGGTGAAAGCGTCTCATTGTAACAGGTGGACGGACAGAGCTGAGAAATAAGAGGAGTTAGTGATGTCACCTGAAAAGAAAAATCATTTCAGACACAATTTTAAAGATAAATGACAAACACAAACTTTCTTTGGAATATAAAGATATTATATATTTAAGTAAATTAATCTCTCTCTCCATCTCTCTCTCTCTCTCTGTCTCTGTCAGATGGCGACAGTGACCGACTCGCGCTTGCTGTCGTCACAGAAGGACGTGGCTGATCAGAACTTTGACTACATGTTTAAGCTGCTCATCATTGGAAACAGCAGTGTTGGGAAAACCAGCTTCCTGTTTCGATACGCGGATGATTCCTTCACCTCCGCCTTTGTCAGCACGGTGGGCATCGACTTCAAGGTGAAAACAGTTTTTCGCAGCAACAAGGGGATCAAGCTGCAAATCTGGGTATGTTCGTCATTGGGTGATCAGTGGCAATAACACTGATAATGGAAGTGTACAGATCTCGCTGATCAAACAGCGTCCTCATGATGAATCAGTGTATTTAGTGGTGAATGTTTCTTCTGTTGTGTTTGTAGTGATGTTGACGGGATGATCTGTATCTCCAGTGTATCACAGATGCTCTTGTAACTCTAGATTCACACCTGTTCATTTTAAGAGTCGTCTTACAGTTTTTCCTCTTATAGTTTATCCTCGTTCATGCAGGTGCCCAACTAATTTGTATTATGGATTTCCTATTTTTAAGCTTTAAATCTCTAACATCTACAGTAATCTACAGTATATATGATTTTTTAGTAGTTATGGTCAACTAATCCGGTAATCTCGACTGGTTGAAGGTCTGGCAGCTCTGCTCTCAGAAATCATCAGTTCAGTATAAACAGAGCTGTGGAAGTGATTGAGAACAATTACAGCATGCCTGAAAGCAATAAGCTGTGTTGTAATGTGACACAGGCCGCTCACAGAAACCGTTGATGGGGATTTCTGTGTCTAAATGTGTTTCACTTTATCTGTTCATGAGTTTAGACTTGAAGTTTTAGCCTGAGGAACTGAAGGTCAGATTTTTGCTGTTAATAAACAAAACATGTCTGAAAGCCACAGTTATCACCCACAGACGGACGTGTGGATGTGATGTGATTACAGTTGTGTGTTAAAAACTAATATTTTGGCAGTCAAGTAAGAGATGTTAAAATGATGGTTGATATTTATTTGCTATGATGGAAGTGAGGGTCTGGCGCATTGCATTGTGGGAGTATAATGCACATTTGTGTAATGTATGTCATCCGTGTGTTTTATTGTGTGCAGTGTTGCAGTACCTGATGTATTTTAACACACATGCTGATATAGTCTGAGTAGTGTGGTGGTGTGTTATTGAAACACAACACTGTTTTTATGAACTGATCGTGTGTCTTTCAGTCTTTCAGCTGTTCTGTGGATTTTGGGATCTGTGGATGTGAAGTGGGTCACTGTGATTTCAGCAGTATAACATGAGATGTGGTCTGATCCAGTGTTAGAAAGACTTATCTGTGATGAAGCTCCTGTATCAGGCCTGATCTTCTGTCTGTCAGACCTCGTGTTTATAATGTGAGTGTGAGGAGAGATTTCTGAGACGGGTATTATCATCCAGTATCCATCTCCTCACTCATGTTTATGATGCATCTTACACAGTGGCAGACAGATAAATAAGCCTGGATGAATAATGGCTTGATGTTTGTACACTGTGATATTACCATCAGTGGCTGAATGAAGCTGTAGGAGTTCTGGAGCAGCTGAAGAGATGCTTGTGAGCATTTCCATTCATCATTTTGCATTGTGCATTTTGACAGATAAACCATTTCATGCTTTACAGAGCACTTCAAATGTTATATTTTATATATCGCTTGCAAAACAAACAAACAAACAACTACATTTTAAAGCTGCATCCCATAACGTTTTGGTTTAAAAAAGAACAAAAATCCAGTACATGACATATCAGAGTTCAACACGACCTGCTCACCTCACCCTGATTCACAACGGGAAGTTTATAATAATGATTTATCATTTAAACTGTTGGGTCTGATTTCCCGGGAAATGTCAGTTTGTCTTCATTTGACTTCAACATAAAATGTAAAAAAATTAAACCTGCAATTTTATGATGTGAACAGAGATGGCAATAGAGACAAAAGTTATGATTGCAGTTTAAATAGCTGTTAATAAATATGATTTTTGTGTCAGTATGTTGTAGTTACATGATCTACCAATACGGGTCATGCTGTCCTGTGTTAAATAAACAAACTTTCACCCTTTTCTGCTTGTTTCACAAACTGCCAGTGTTGCATAGTTTATATATATATAAAGTATATGCAATTTATGTTTAATTACATTTTAGAAACAATATAATGAAACTAAATGTAGTTTCTAGCAAAATAGATTTGAAAAAAAATGATACAGTTTAATATAGATGGCTGTTGCCGTGAAAAGTTAATAGAATAGAACAGAATCATAACACAGCACAGTGTTGCCTGACTCTACAGAAAATATATGTATTAACATAAACTATAAACAGTGTGTGCATAACTGCACCTCCCCACAGCTCATAATGTCCAGCTGATGAAAGCAGCACATAGAGTAACAGTGCGGATCTTCTGATTGTGTTGATCAGGACACAGCCGGACAGGAGCGCTACAGGACCATCACCACAGCGTACTACAGAGGGGCCATGGGCTTCCTGCTGATGTATGACATCACCAACCAGGACTCCTTCAGTGATGTACAGGACTGGTGAGGCACACACATGCGTCTGGCTGTGCTGTATGTGTGTATAAAGTGTGTTTTATATTTACTGTGTGTGTGTGCTTCTGTCAGGGCCACGCAGATCAAGACATTCTCGTGGAATAACGCTCAGGTCATCCTGGTGGGCAACAAGTGTGATCTTGAAGACGACAGACTCGTGCCGACGGAGGACGCTCAGAGACTGGCCGATGAGCTCGGTGAGAAGATCCAATCTTCAGAACATTCAATATTTATTTCTGCTCATGGTTAGGGGTTTAAACACTATAGCTTTATAAACTTACTCATGGAATAATATTAAAACTCGATGTCTCTCTTTTTACCTCCATTTCATTGTTTTCTGTCTCTTTATTCCAGGTTTCCAGTTTTTTGAGGCCAGCGCCAAAGACAACATCAATGTGAAGCAGGTTTTTGAGCGTCTGGTGGACGTGATCTGTGAGAAGATGAATGAGAATGTGGGGGGAGATGAAGGTCTAGCGTCCAATCACAAGGAGTCCAATCTGCAGGACACGCCCCCTGAGGAGCAGAGCAGCTGTGCCTGCTGAAAATGCTCTTCTTTTTTGCTCTTTTTTCTGTTTTAATGATCTTCAACAGGACCTGCTCCGCACGTTCAGACTGGTGGACTGAGGAGCCAGTGCAGGTATGATGGACTCTAAACCACAGATGCTCCTCACAAAACAGTATCATTTAAACTGTGACTCTGGCTCGCCTCTAGTTAAGAGGTCTCTTGAAGATCTTGTGAAGCTCAGAGCAGTGCTGCCCTCCACAGAATGACGTTCAGTGATGTTCTTCATCTCGTCTTCTGCTCTTCAATTCTGGACTCGTGGAACTACAGCAACGTCTCTCTCACTCAGTATTACAGCATGAACCGAGTAAAGATTTTAGTATAATAAAATATATTACAGAATGATTTTAAAGAGAGTGTCTCATTTGTTCACAGCCCAGTTAGTTCAGATGTCCTGCAGCTGGTTTAGGGTGAAGCTGTGTGTGTGTGAGAGTTGTGTGTGAGGATGCAGTGTGTTATGGCTGATGTCCTGCAGAAGGTTTAGGGTGGAGCTGTGTGTGTGTGTGAGGATGCAGTGTGTTATGGCTGATGTCCTGCAGAAGGTTTAGGGTGGAGCTGTGTGTGAGGATGCAGTGTGTTATGGCTGATGTCCTGCAGAAGGTTTAGGGTGGAGCTGTGTGTGAGGATGCAGTGTGTTATGGCTGATGTCCTGCAGAAGGTTTAGGGTGGAGCTGTGTGTGTGTGAGGATGCAGTGTGTTATGGCTGATGTCCTGCAGAAGGTTTAGGTGGGTGAGCTCTGTGTGTGTGTGAGGATGCAGTGTGTTATGGCTGATGTCCTGCAGAAGGTTTAGGGTGGAGCTGTGTGTGTGTGTGTGAGGATGCAGTGTGTTATGGCTGATGTCCTGCAGAAGGTTTAGGGTGGAGCTGTGTGTGTGTGTGAGGATGCAGTGTGTTATGGCTGATGTCCTGCAGAAGGTTTAGGGTGGAGCTGTATGCATGTGGGTGTGTTTCTGTGTCCTGCAGAAGGTTTAGGGTGAGTGTGTTATAGCTGATGTCCTGCAGAAGGTTTAGGGTGGAGCTGTGTGTGTGTGTGAGGATGCAGTGTGTTATGGCTGATGTCCTGCAGAAGGTTTAGGGTGGAGCTGTATGTGAGGATGCAGTGTGTTATGGCTGATGTCCTGCAGAAGGTTTAGGGTGGAGCTGTGTGTGTGTGAGGATGCAGTGTGTTATGGCTGGTGTCCTGCAGGAGGGAGTTTGCCTCTCATCTGCTCTATCTCTCTCTCTGCAGACTCTGCTCTCTGTTCGTTATGTCCAGTGTTAAAGTCAGAGATAAAGGCCTTGTGTTTGTCCTGAAGCTCATTTCCCGCGTCTTCTCGTATTGTTGGGTGATACAGCCCCCAGATCTGCCCTAGCATTGTTACAAACCCTTACAAAACCCTAACAATGTTTTATGTGCAACATTACAAGCCACTCTGTGTGAATGAGGTGTACTGTATTAGTTTTTTTGTGTTGTCAAGTTACTTTTCTATAGCTTTCTATTATGCACAAAAACCTTTTATTTGTCTTTATTTTGTTGGTTTCTATGAGACTTATTGAAAGATATTCAATTTTTAAGTCTGCAAAACTAGTTGTCATGGTTTTAGGGATTGGATGGTTACCAGGGTGCTGTTATGCGGTTGCTATGGTGTTGCTAAGTGGTTGCTAAGAGTCTCTGATATTCTGGTCCCTGTAAATGACTTATGTCTCCATCACTCTTGTCCTGCTTCAGTGTGCTGGTCTAATGATTACAGGCAGACTATCATATCACAATATCTCTCAGTCATGTCCTACAGTGTAACATGTAGGGCGGAAATACCAGGAGCCGTTTCTCCACCTGTGTGTGGAGGTTTATGGGAGCCTTTAAAATGTTTGTCATGAACTTGAGATGAAAACGACTAAATCTTTCTTTAATAATTAAACCTTTACATCTTTAGAACTCAGTTGTGTTTCTACAGGGTATAGCGTTCAGAAACCAGCACGTAAAGCACGACTAGAACATTTCTAAGGAAACTGAAGGCGCTGGTTGTCATTGAGTGGTTCTGTCTGAACGTGTAATTTACGACGCATTGCCATGTCTCTGCCACGTCCTCTGCTTTTATCTGCCTGCCCAGAAAACACACACAACGGGACTTCCTGTGTTTCATGTCCCTGTTACCCAGCAGTTACCCACAAGCTGCAGGGCCAGAGTAGAGCGGGGACATGCACCGCTGCCCTGTGTCACCTGTTTCCAAAATGCATGAAGACAGTTACCCAGCCAACAATTTTATGTTGAAAGAGCGTTTCCTTAACGTCCCAGGTTCTAGGAACATTATAAGAACATTATTCAAACATTTGTTTTAATCTGTAACGTTTTTAAAACATTTCACTGACTACTTAAGAATACAATTTTACTTGAGAACTTCTTGAGAACGTTAGCCAACGTTCTGAGAAAGTTCCCTGTTAGCTGAGTAGCTATCATCATGTGTTATTTTACTGTATGTTCACATTTGAGGGTATTAGTGGAACAACATCTCTTTTCTAGCTAATGCACAGAATGTTAACATATACCAAATAAAGAGGTTTTTGTGTGACCCCGTTACACTCGGTTGGGTGTTAAATTCATCTAAACAATATATCTGTGTTTAAATAACGGTAAAGTCATGCTGTAGTGATATGAGCTGTGAGCTGATTGGTTCGTAATACTCGTGCTTATCTGTGCGTAAGAGAGACTCAGCGCAGCACTGATAACACAGGTTCAGCACAAAATAACAAGAGTGTTAAACGCTGATAAAACACCGGTTACACTGTACAGAACAACATCAGAGCAGTTTCACTCGGAAACACTTCTGACTGCACACCTGTTGTGTTCATATACTGAACATACGTCAAATGCTAAAGAACAGGTCTGACTCCTGTATGCTGCCATATGTCATATGATCATATGATCTCCTCCTCAAGCTCTCAGGCTGGATAGTATGAATGTCGTATCATGCCAGGAAATGTTGAACTCTTTAAATACTACAGACTGCATGTTCTCATGGAGGCTCCGCCTGTAAACAACACACAGTGTGGTGCTCCTCCTCTGAGTTGTAACAGAGTAAACACAATGTTCTGACACACGCTCAGCTTATCAGATGCTCTGCAGGCAACTGCCCGTGGTGTCCATGAAGAGATCTAGAAGAAAAGGTCACCTGAAGGGAGCAGCAGCTTTCTGATCCTTCACACAGAGCCGTCATGCCTTGAGAATCTGAATGAGGGACAAAGATGAGGATTCATCAACTGAAAGTTGTGTTCGTGTTGTGCGTCGCTTTCAGCACTGTAGCAGGACAGAGTTTTGAAAAAAAAGGCAAGAAAAACTTTCATTTTTTTATGAATTATTTTAAAAGTGTCTTGAATTATTAGACTGAAGTTTTGTAGGAGTAACAAGAGCCTTCATGAATGAACTCTTTGACTTTCTAAAGACTTCCTGCATTCTTATATTCAATTGATTAGTAATTTATTTAATTGTATTCATTTATTTTTCTGCTCAGGATTACAGATTATGTTTAAGATGACAAACAGGAAGTGTTTAGTCTTCACTTGCATGTGCTTGTTGTGAAGTGTTAGAAAATAAACGCTGCAGACATCTTAAAACATCACAGATAATGTGTTCAGTTTATAATCTGATCAACTCCACAGTGGCCCAGTTACTCCGAGATGAAGCAGATGATGTGAAATGCTTTGTGGAGGGAAAGAAAGATCTGACCTGCTTCTGGGAGAAAGAGCTGGAGAGAAATACTTCACATGATCACTATACATTCACATATTCATATGAGTGAGTAACAAACTACAGGAATAACAGAGAATCATAAACTACAGCTGCGCTGAAACTGCACTTAATGCATCATGTATTACTGCTGGAATTATAATAAAAACCTTATGTAGACCTTCTAGACATCAGACAGACAGACTGCATTATATGACAGACCCCAGCTAAGTGTTATTTTGAATTTGTGATATATAACGTTAAAAAAGTTTATTACAGTTTTTGATTAATTTGAGAAAACATTTAGAGAACGTTATTTGGGCAAGCAATGTTATTCATGTGAATTAAATAAAAATATGACTCAGCATAATTTCTTCTGCTCGTGTGTGTTCAGGAATGAGAAGAGCAGGACGTGTGTTATATCCACAATGTCTTTACTGGCCAATAACAGAACCGTGTTCTTCTGCAAACTCCCTCAAACGCTGTTCTTCACCGCCCTGGACGTGCAGGTTCTTCATGAAGGTCACATGCTCTACAACCGTAGCCTGAACGTTGAGAACGTCTGTAAGTCTATTAACACTCTCCTCAACACTCAACTTATGTTCTGTACACAATGTTCCAAATAAGACGTCGCCAAGACAGAGTTGAGATGTTTCTGTGAACATTAAAGTCATTGTTGAGATCTTCTGAGATGGTCTTGCGATGTCTTTCCTCTTCCAGTGTTTCTGGATCCCCCCAGAAACCTGACGGTGGTGAGCACAGGGAAGGAAGATCAGTTAAACGTCAGCTGGCTGCCGCCACCTCTCAAGTACATGGATGACAGTATGATGTATGAGGTCAGATATGCTGAGGAGGGACGTCACATGGGCCAGGTGCGTTTTTTTTTAATTCTGTTTCATGAAACACATACTGCAACATGTAGCTTATCTGTGCCACCCTAAATACAAGAATGAGTTTAATACAAGTGAAGTCACATGGACAGCATCTGACCAGCTAACAGGAAACGTTCTCAGAATGTTGGCTAACAGTCTCTGAAAGTATTCTCAGTCTTCTTGCAGTACTGTTAGTAGAACAGTTTTTTACCTTTTTATATCATATTTCAACAAAAAGTATTGTTAAGTTGTTAGTGGAATGTTTTAAAACGTTCTTATAACCAAGCTATAATGTTAATACAACATCTAAAAAACTGGACATTTTGAACGTTCCTAGAACATCCTACATTCCTAGAATGCAGAGGGTTTCAATCTGAGTGTGGATGTGTTAAAGTGAACTGATCTGTCTGTTTGAAGGTGGAGGAGATAAGGGCCAGCACAATGCTGATTCTGCGTGGCTTACAGCCTGGAACCAAATACAGGGTTTGGGTCCGTGTCAGACCTGATGGGGTTTCCTACAAAGGGTACTGGAGCGCCTGGACGGACCCTGTGTTTGGAGCTACAGCACCCAGCGGTAAATGTTTGGAAAGCATTTTGAAGATGACAAGTGTCCTAAAATAAACAGTTTCACAGCAGCACTTGTTTTCTCTTGTTTTGAGATGTTTTGTGTTCTTCTGACAGACATGGATCCACTCATCCTGCTTCTGGTTCTGTTCATCACATTGATTCTCTTCTTGCTCTCTGTGACTGTGATTCTGTCCCATCACAAGTAAGTGTTCAGATGATGATTATTTATAACCTGTAATCACAGTCTGTGAACTCATGTGATGATGAACGTCCTCACAGGTTTCTTCTGAGGAAAGTGTGGCCTGACATTCCGACTCCAGAACACAAGTTTCCGGGCCTCTTCACTGTATATGAAGGAGATTTTAAAGTAAATCATTCATGATTCCAGATGAATGTCACTGTACTGTTTACATATGATCATAAATGTTAAATAATTTTACCAGAACTGACTATATGTTTAAAACAGTGATGAATATTTAGATTAATTAGAGACATGTTCTCTTGATTGTACAGGAATGAGATAATAAGGTGTTTTTTTTTATAAAATTACCTTTTTATGTATCATACTGTATGTATTATATATGGGCAAGACAAATTCATGAGCTCAAGACACCTACTTTTAAAACAGACACATACTTGTGTCAAATGACGTCAGACAACCAACTCATATATAGGTTAAAAAAGGTGAATTGTAACTAAAGAACAGACACATGGACGGGTAGTAAAGTTTTGTGTTTCTTCTGGCCACAGGAGTGGATGAGCCAGAGTAACGGGATGATGTGGGGAAGATCTGTTCACATCTACACAGAAGAAGTTCCTTCACCTCTGGAGGTCCTGTCAGAGGTCTCACTGGCCACTCCACTGTCCAGCCATGAATCTTCTCCCTTAGAAGAAAGAAAGTCCATGCAGGAGGAAGAGGAGATGAAAAGTGACTCCGGCCTGACGGAGAGGTGGAGGGACCCCTCTCACAGCCATTGGTTCATGGAGCAGCTGAGGGCGCTTCAGGAAAACCCTCAGCCTCTTTCCCAGGCCGGGTTACTGGAGTCACATGACACATACGTCACTCTGAACCAAAACCCCCAGCATGCTCCAGCAGAAGATGAGAGCCAGGTGGACGACATCTTCCAGGAGTCGTTACCTCTTCAGACGTTCTTCAATGCCACAGGAACGTCGTCTCTGAGCACCTCACGGTCTGACCTCGGCTCTCTTCAGCAGAGCTCAGGTTCGGGCAGACTGTCGTCACAATCCAGCTTTGAGTATCCAAACCACACGTGGCCACCCAAAGGGCCGGGATACGCCTACATGGCGGTCGCAGACTCTGGAGTTTCCATGGATTACAGCCCGATGAGCTCCAGTGGGATAGCAGAACTTGGGAAACGGGCCATTTACACCAATGAATACAAAAACGAGATTTTTGGCCACAAGTGGCCGATCTCTGGTCAGCATGTTGAATCTGGATACTGAAACTACACTCAGATTTCTGAGATGTGACGTTTAGGGCTCATATGAAAACACTAGGATCTCTGAGAGGACCAACACTTTTCATCAGATATAATAAGCTAATTCTGACATAACAGCATCACTATGGCAGCTGATCATTTTTATAAAGCGCTTACAGCCATTTTGTTATGAATAGTTTAACTGGTGACACTTCTCCCAAAAATCCCAATTTATTGCTGTCAGAACTATTATATATGTTATATAAACTATTATATAACAAAACTAAATGTTAAATGATAAATATATCAAACATCTGTAACACTTTCACCTGTCCAGCTCAACCAATCATCCTGTTACCAATCAGACTGCAGTCCTTATATACAATATGAAATGTCACCAGTCCATGTCTTTCAGTTCTGGGTTTTCCAAAGCCGAATTTGTGCTGTACAAATTGTAATTTTCATTTCATCATCAATAACAGCATATGTTTCTTCAGTAAAACTTTACAGTCTTAAAGTTTTACAGTTTATTAGTCTAAACAAGCATTCAGGTTTATTGGAGTTACAGCTGTCCTGGTGCATTCTGGGAACATTCGTGTGCTGGTATAAAACAGACATTTCTCAGGCTGACCGTAAAGGTTCGATTTACACTGTGCCTTCAGACTACTGTACAGAAACCTCCATCTTCTCTCTTTATTTGATATTAATTGCAGTTTAGTTTGTCAACAATTTTTACATGTGTTAACAAACCGATCATGGATCAGTGAATGACTGATAGAATGAACAGGGTGAAACAGGATAAAGTTGAAATAATAATCCCATCATAAAAATGTGACTTTTGGGTGTACATAATCAGCAAAAATGTGTCATTTCTGATGAACTTTACTTAACTCTTTAAATGTCACCCTGTGTGTATGATTCACTTATCAGCACTAGACCTCAGTCATGATATTCTGATGTATCTATTTTTTATATCTATAATACAGTTCCTATATTATTTCAGAAAGACATTTTTTAGCAGAAGAGATTTTCAAAGTTGTGTCATGTCTGTTTGACACATTGTGTACTTTTCTCCCAGTTTTTGGTTCATAATCTGTGATCTTTAGACACTCTGTAAATAGCAGAACTGGTGCCTGTGGTGCTGCAAAACCAAGGCTGTGGGTTTGATTCTTAAGAAACACACACATTGATTGTGTATTTAAAGCACTGGAAGTCGGTTTGGATAAAAGCATCTGCTAAATGTACATGTAACACTTTCTTAAAGCGTCTTTTCCATCAGATAGGTCAGAATTGTTAAAAGAGATGCAGATGTATTGTGTTAAATAATAGCTGTTGTTGTGTAAAAATGATTGTTTCCGTCTGGTAATTAGTCAAATACAGATGGACTTTCTCTGTCCTTTCCACAAAATCTACCTTCATACAATCATACAGCTGTCTGATAGGTGTTTATTTAACAATGTACCATTGACTTGTATTGCATACTTTAAAACCATCTTTAACTTGTCATCTTTAAGCATTAAATCAAACTCTTTGTAAGATCAATACTGTCATTGTGTCTGAATTATGCAGGTACGGCTGTAGAAATCCGTCACTTAGTTTTCACTTCTGTTTAATCAGAAACGTCACACTTTTGCTTCACAATCCAGTATGACCTGTAAGTGAGAAATACAGAAGACAGACTAGAACTGAATTTGTATTAGTTCATAGATTTACTCTTTGTCTGCACACGTCCTGCTGTCTGTCCGCTGCGCTGGAACCTCTTGTTCTCCATCAGTGACTGGATGAAACTTCACTGCACCGGTCGACTGCATCACCAAACTCCACTGCTGCCCCCGGCTGGGCTGCAGGTCCGACAGAGGAGGCGTGGCTGACAGATACACCCGCCACTCCCTCTGCTCCGCCCCCTCGTCTCCCGGCACCTCCTCCACGCTGCACCTCACCTGCAGGTAGCGCTGCAGTACAGACAGCAGGAGATCAGTGGCCTGCTTGTCCTCGTCAGGCTTGGAAGGGAAGGAGACGATGACCCGGCAGGGGCCCTGGTTCTCTCCTCTGCTGCGCAGGATCCGGGTGAGAAACGCGGCGGTGTCATGCAGGAGGGCCACCGCGTGGGCCGCGGAGCTCAGCTCGTCCTGCGGCGCTGAGGTGGTTCTCGGCCCGTGTAAATACCTCCGCAGATCATCCACGATGATCAGAGAGGGAGGAGAGGCCAGCTGATGAAGAGACGCCACATCCTCCAGAAACTCCTGCAGAGTCTTCCCATACACAAACTTCACATTCTGGAAACAAACAGCAGCATCATTCAGCATCACAGTTCATGAAAACGATCTGATGGTTCAGCTGAAATGTGACTGCTGGATAGCAGAAAACAACACACAGCTGAAGCATGTTACTGTGATTAATCACAAACAAACATCTGGTTTCTTCAGAATAATGTGCATCTCACATCAAAACCATCATCATCATCATCATCATCATCATCATCATGAAACCAAACCTCACCCTGCTTACTTACATGCACAAACAGGGTCAGTTTGGTCTGCTGTTTCCTGTTTGGTCTCATACAGCAGAATAACTACGTGCAGCTGATTAGAGGACAGTTTTAAAGGCTGTTATTCATTTATTCATTATTATTTACCTTGAGAGCCTCCAGTCTGAGCGCCGGCACTGCAGCTCTCAGAGAAACAGGGAGACCCTCAACAGGCGTCCGTGTGAAGAGCAGCACCGTGAGGCCCAGATCTGCGGCTGCTGTCACGGCCGCCAGAAACAACACACAGGTGCTGCCGCTTCCCTCCCCGAGCAGCAGCGCGCTGCCTTCTGCGTCAGAGGGCAACAACGCGTTACCCCTCACAGGGGCAAATCGCCTGAAAAGCGCCCCCAACACATCAGCCATAAGAGTCTGATTATCACTGCAGCCGGGGACGTGACGTCACCGGCGCGACCCTCTGCCGCTGCTCCCGCGGACTCAGGTTTGGCCCCGCCCCCTTTCGGAGCGACCGCTTTGTTGACGTCATATCCGGTTATATTATTACAAAAGACGAGCCGAGGGAATATTTATTCGCAAATAAAAAACAGGATAACGCTGACATTTTTTGAACTGACGCTATTGTTGACCAATCAGCTGTGAGTTTGGCTCTGCGGCAGCCAATCGGGGCAAAAGAGGCGGGACGAACGCCCCTTTCGGAGCGACCGATTAAATGGCGGGAGCCTTAATTATATTTCTTCATGTATATGACGTGTTTAAGAATGAAAACAACGTCATCATAAAATAGCAAAATATAAAGACAACGAAACGCGAAAATGCATTAAAGGTCGCCGTTCGTCCCGCCTCTTTTGCCCCGATTGGCTGCCGCAGAGCCAAACTCACAGCTGATTGGTCAACAATAGCGTCAGTTCAAAAAATGTCAGCGTTATCCTGTTTTTTATTTGCGAATAAATATTCCCTCGGCTCGTCTTTTGTAATAATAAAACCGGATATGACGTCAACAAAAGCGGAATTCAATGTAACAATTAAAAAGTAACGCAAAAGTCCACTTCCTTTAAGCGCCGCGGCACTTCCCTTTAAGACGAACCATAACAACTGAACAGCTGACGGGAAGATGGCGGACGCGGGCTGTCGAGCAGCCGGAGAGCAAATGCAGGCGATGCTCCGGCGCTGCAGGGGTCGACCCCGGCTGACGGACGCGGATCGAGCGCAGCGGCGGCTGGAGTCGCGGAAGAAGTACGACGTGCGGCGCGTTTATCTGGGAGAAGCGCATCAGGTGTGGAGCGAGCTGCGGCGACGCACGAGCCTGAGCGACGCGGGGCTCGCGGAGTATCTGATCCTGCTCAACTCCGCGTACGGACACAAATACCAGCAGAGACACAACAAGTATGAGCTCAGACTGAACCACGAGCCTGTGCCTGTGCCTGTGCCTGTGCCTGTGCCTGTGCCTGAGCCTGAGCCTGAGCCTGAGCCTGAGCCTGTGCCTGTGCCTGTGCCTGTGCCTGAGCCTGTGCCTGTGCCTGTGCCTGAGCCTGAGCCTGTGCCTGAGCCTGTGCCTGAGCCTGTGCCTGAGCCTGTGCCTGAGCCTGTGCCTGTGCCTGTGCCTGTGCCTGTGCCTGTGCCTGAGCCTGTGCCTGTGCCTGTGCCTGTGCCTGTGCCTGTGCCTGTGCCTGTGCCTGTGCCTGAGCCTGTGCCTGAGCCTGTGCCTGAGCCTGTGCCTGTGCCTGTGCCTGAGCCTGTGCCTCAGCATAAATGCATGCATACATACATACATACATACATACATACATGCATACATACATACATGCATACATACATACATGCATACATACATACATAAGCGCATGCATACATAAGCGCATGCATACATACATACATGCATACATACATACATACATACATACATACATACATACATACATACATGCATACATACATACATGCATACATACATACATACATACATACATACATACATGCATACATACATACATGCATACATACATACATGCATACATACATACATAAACGCATGCATGCATGCATACATACATACATACATAAACGCATGCATACATAAACATATACATGCATGGGCTAGTGTGTTTATTTTTCCCACACATACTTCTATTTCATACAGCTGGACAGCAAAGTTGCATGTCCTTCCATCGCATGCTAACAATGTAGTTATAGGTAACATAAACTAGCACCTTTCTAGTACTTTCTTCTTTGTTAAGTGACTGCATGCCTTTTTGTTGACTGTGCATGCATTGCATTAGAAACCGACACGTGACATGTATCATGGTAGTATTTTGATTTCTGTTGTATTTTGGAGTAACACGTACACATCATAGCACATGAATCTGCTTATCATTCTGTACAATGATGAAGTACTTCAGATTTACCATCAGACACCAGATGCCAAAGTAGTTTTTGAAAGGTTGGGGAGAGGATGTGATGATTAAAATCACGTGGTAGGAGAGATGTTATTAATTAATATTGGTGATTTTTGGGCACTGTTAACAAAGGTCAGCACGTCTGATTGATCTGACAGCTTCATAGCTCTGTCTGTTGATAAACATGCATGAAGTGTGACATGTCTCTTGTGTTGTGATGGACAGGAGGAAAGATCTTCCTGAATTGTGCAGCAGTCACAGGAAAGGTGAGTCTTCTCTGAGTTGTATTTACACTTTCACTTGTGCAGTCTAATTGTGATTTAAGGTCGTGTTTGTATGAAAGAGCCCTTCAGAAATGACTGCACAGACACATCAACTGTATGAAGAAAAGTTACAGGATGAAAATAACGAGCTGAAGTTGCTGAATGAGGGACTGAGTGTTAGCTGTGATGTCACTTCCTGGAGAGTGATGTCATAATGACACTGGCTTTTGTTATGGATATTACAGCAGATGAACAGGATGAGCAGTAATAGTAAAGATACGAAACAGTTGGTAATTAAACCAACATTCCCAAGAAATTTCATTAGAGAAATGGGAAACGCCTAGAATATTTCTTAACAAATGGCTTCTTGTTTATATTAAAATTGCAAAAATCTGTTTCAGACTCATTAGTAAAAAATGTCTTGCTTTACTGTGATGGGCATTGAATTATACTGTATAACAGAAATGACTGCTCTGTTATTTTTATTACTGTTTTCTCTGTGTGATGACAGATCTCGTGTTTCCTCCTGCAGGAAAGAAAGTTACTGCCACCAGCTTACAGAACTTGGTGAGCTGGTACCAAGGACACTTCCAGTCCTGCCCACATGAGCCCGAGCTGCAGGCGGTGGAGCCCACGCTGGGTTTATCCACATCTGTGCTCTGGCAATGTGTTGCTGGTCATTCGTTTGTGCAGTACCTGCCGTGGCCAGCAGGGGACGAGACGGAGTCAGAAGTAGAGGACAACATTAAAGAGAGAGAGGACAGCACTGCTGAGCAGAACACTGGAGTCACTCACAAAATCACTGCCAAGAGAAAGACACTGAAAAACCAAGAGCTGCTGCAAGGTATGAAGGTTTTCATCCTGCCCGAACTATGGTAATTATTTATTACTGTATTCTTGAGTTTTACAGCGTGCCATTGTTAGTTAGGCTTCCTTTCTTGAGAAGTATATTGTCAATGAACTTTAAATGTAAATGTAAATCTTAATTTTGCACTTTCAGTAAATGACTTGGAAAGCGACACTGAGCAGTCGTCCCAGGTGAGCCATCAGCTGACATGCACAGCCCTCAGTCAGCTCCCAGGAGCCCCTGCTGCCCACAAGAGCCCCACCGCCTCAGAGCGTTGTCTGGGCAACCAGGCCGTGTGGGAGATGGAAGTGCTGATGGACCGAGAAGCTCAGGCTGCCCTCGCCGAGTCTGATGGCACAGCTGTGGGTCAAGAGGCCGACCCTGTCATGGAGCAGGCCGACGGTTCGAGGACGCTAGAACAAGCTGAAGGGGGCGTGGCTGAAAGTTTGTGTGTGGTTGTCACGGCACCCTTGACAGACAGACAGGAGAGGGAGGATGAAGCCAGAACGAGAGAAGATGTGGAGGAGGGCGGGATGCAGCCGATGGCTGACGGGATGACACACACGCCCCCAGCTGCCACCCCGGTGCAGGGAGAGCTGTACGAGACTCAGGAGCTGCAGACGGTGATGGACGGCTGCGAGCTGTCAGATCAGCGCTCCACACTGGATGGATCTCAAGTAGGTCAAGATGAAATGCAGTCGAGCGCTGTGTTCAGTGTTTTCAATGTGGAGTATGAAAGTGAATCTGATGTAACATGATCATTTAAAATGTTCTTAACACAAAATCTTAACACAAAGCACAATTTCACAACTTAGTTAATCTAGTGAAATTTCCTGTTCAGTTTCTCAGCCTCACATTGTTTGTGTTCCTTGTGCTTTTTTGCATATGAATATGACTCCTCTGGATATGCCAGGAGAACACACCCCCTAATTTGACTGTTTACACACATAGTCCATTTGCTTGTTTGGTTCATTTATGATCTTCTCTGAGGTGTCCAGCAGTTTATTTGAACTTCCTCTCCATCTTTATTCCCAGCAGCTGATCATCATCACAGGTTCCAGTTATGAGGCTCTGACGTCTGAGGGAATTCAGCTTAATGTGGGGGGTGGAGATGTGGAGGAGGTCACCTGTACGGTGATTGGGGGAGTGGCATATAATCAGATGAGCCAATCAGGAGCCAGCTCACGTCCCAGCGCCATCACAGGTGTAACACCTCACATCCCAGCAGTACTGCTCACCTGTGTGCAGCAGTTATGAGTTTAGATTCTGAACGCTTCCTTATGAGTTCAGTAATCATTTATTAGTGTCAATGCAGTTTTAATGGTTTCATAATGTTTACGAGTCATCTTTGCTTTTTGTCAACACTGTCAGCTTTTTAACTCCATTAAAACTCCAGGCAATATCACAGACAGCCTTAATTCTGAAGGTCCCCTTAAATTTTAAAAGTCTATTAAATCTATAAAAGTTTTATAGATTCTTTTAAATGATATTTAAGGTTTCACTGTCCTATTTTAAAAGACTATCAAGGTAAAAAGATTTCTGTAAGTTTTATAGTTTTTTTTAGTTTAGTTTGTTCCAGTCAGTGACTCAGGTGAGCTAGATCTGACAGATCTGAGTTTTCTGGAGATTCTTCTGTAAGTGATACTCAGTTTCTGTTATCGTCTCATTGTTTCAGATATGGTTGAGAAGCAGCTGATGGAACACAGTGAAGAAGCTCACTGTCCAAAAGATCTTCAGCCATCTTTGAACAGGTCAGTCAGTGTGAGACCTCAAAACTCAGCCGTGGTGAGATGGTTTCACTCACAGGTCAGCTGTGTTGATGTTGTAGATGTAGGAGGAGCAGAAGGGGTCCAGTGGTTGAAGCAGACGGCATGCTGAAGATGTTTCACTGTCCGTATGAGGGTTGCAGTCAGGTGTATGTGGCCATCAGCAGTTTCCAGGTGGGATCATCTGACACCACCTGTGTTTTCACATCACACGTCTGCAGTCCACAATCCAGTCCAGCTAAACAGAAACTGCTGCAGGTGTCAACATAAACCTGATCAGCCTGATGTCCAACAGCCCATTTGTCCATGTTATTATTCAACACAAAGGTGATGGTGTAACGTGTTTGTTAATTGTTAAGCATTTAAAAATAAGTTTCTGAACAACAGGAAATGAAATTCCCCTCACACAGGATCAGTTAAATATTGTGAATGCTGGATTATAAATCTGCCAAATAATGACAGAGTTTAGAGACTTTTCCATTAATGATAAATAGTCATTTATAATGACAAACGCTTGTTTATGTTCATTTTGTGGATGTAACACATCAGAGTTTTAGCAATCATAAATATTCACATTCATAACGTTGAATCTTTCAGTTTGAGCAGCGTTTGAAGAAGCTAATGTTTGTTTGTTTGTTTTTTGTTTGTTTGTTTGTTTGTTTGTTTGTTTGTTTGTTGGGACAGAATCACGTGAATCTGGTGCACAGGAAGGGCCGGACTAAAGTCTGTCCTCATCCAGGCTGTGGGAAGAAGTTTTATCTGTCCAATCATCTTCACCGTCACATGATCATCCACTCGGGTGTGTTTACTGCGCTTCCTGAAAACACTGATGCCATCACTGACAGAATCCCGCTGCACACTTCCTTCTGAAAAATCCACATACACAACACTGTATATGGACTCACATACTAAACAATCATACTTCAGACATTTAAAATTTAATCTGAATTCAAATGTAAAATTTAATGAAGGAAATGTCATATATGTGATGGTGATATATCGATCTTCTTTCACGCAGGAGTGCGAGACTTCATCTGTGAGACGTGCGGAAAGTCGTTCAAACGTAAGAACCATTTAGAGGTTCACAGAAGAACACACACAGGAGAGACGCCGCTACAGTGAGTTTAATTACTGTATATTCAGAAACCTTCAGAGAATAATTATGAATCACTCTCGGTCATAACACCTGTTGTGTCTGCTTGATTTATCATTTACCTGTAATGATTCAGAAGATTATTCAGAAAATGAATACACTGCATTAAACTAAATTACATTTTCAGCAGTCTCATTGCAATGCATTATGGGATTGCCATTTTAGCTTCATATATCCACACACTGAAATGATTCCTTTAATGTCATGTTCATGGTTCTGTGTAATATGTTTTTGTTTGTGTGGCTCCAGATGTGAGATTTGTGGTTATCAGTGTCGACAGCGAGCATCGCTGAACTGGCACATGAGGAAACACACGTCTGAAGCTCAGTTCAACTACACGTGCGAGCACTGCGGCAAACGGTTCGAGAAACTCGACAGCGTCAAGTTCCACAAACTCAAGAGCCATCCGGACAAACAGAGCCAGTGAAGAGAGTCAGAGACTCTTGAGTATGTGTGAAGATTTGAACAAAGATTTCCTGTAGCAGAAATCACATCTGTGCACTATTTTGTGTTTTAACTTTATAAAAATGAGGGTCTGGTAATAACTTGAATTGATAATGCTTTATAAATCAAAGAAAAGAGAATAAACATGACAACATGTTTACATTAATTACTGTGCTGGACACAGAAAGGGAAACACAGAATTTTCCTCCTGCTGGAATTTATAAAAATGTATTTGTTTTTTCTTTATTTCATGACCTCAATTGTGCAGTTTTAAATAAGAGTGCTGACATGCAGTGAAGTCCAAATGTGAGAGACCACGTTAAAAATCTGGATTTTTAAATATAATGAAAAAGGTCAAGACACAAACAAAGAAATAATGCGGTATACAGTAAGAAGTAGTACAGTATTTACAATTCTGCACAGATTTGTGATAATGACCGTGTGGATTGTTTTGTATGAAACTGTTTAAGACTTGCAACACACTGGAGTGACATCAGACCACTGCTGTCATGACCGCAAAAGAAATTCTGACATTCATGTTCATTTTATGTTCATTTATGTTCATGTTTTTATTTTCATGTTCATGTTATTTTCAGTGAAATTATTACACTAACAATAAAACTGTAATTCAGAAAGCTTGTCAGATGAGAAGCATTTTTTCTGGTGTTCTTCAGAGGTTTGGACCTCACTGTATGTTCAGCTACAGCAGCCTGTAGAACCAAACTCATCTCTGAACTTTGTCCATGTTCTCCAGAAGTCTGTGTGTATAGAAACATTCCCTGCAGTTAAAATACAGAAATGCTTTTAGACGTTTATATACATTAAAACTCAACTGAACGGTTTGTCCAGCATTTGTTTAACTGAGTGAATGCGTGCAGGTGAAGCTCCTTTGGGTTCACCTCAGTGGTGTTGATGTGGTCTCCATGGAGAAGTCTGATGAGGTTTGCTCACTGTTCCTCACATACTCAGTGACAGTAAACATTCTCAGTGAGAGTATGAAGAGCTGAGAGTGAGCATGTCAGATGTTTCTTCACATCTTCAGCACTAGTGACACGTTACATGAACATGATAAACTCATATCACACGTCATTTCATCACTGACTCTGAACTAAATGTATGAACTGAATGGAGTTTCAGCAGGGGTTTGTGCTGTATTCATGAACAATGTCTTTATGTAAAGACATGGAGAAGCTCATGTTTCAGCTGGTTTGTGATCTTCATTCATTGTACAGTGCGAGCTGACGTCATGTGGGTGAGAACTGTTGTGAAACACAGGGAAGTGTGACTGAATACTGAATCTCAGGTGTGGACGGTCTCATTTGTTCTGCTGTTTTCTGCTCCATTTGATGTTAATGTCCAATTTGTAACTTTTATACATCATGTTGCTCTGAATTTTTAAAGTGTTTCCTTAATTAAAGCAGAAGCTGGTGAATGTTTAATGCAGAGGAAGCAGGTGAAAGTATTAGAAACTGTTTATTAGAAGCACAGTGACCCTGCGTGTTGTGTACATGTTGAGTCAGAACGACATTATGGTTTTATTTCAGACTGTAGGGAACACAACTGTGACATCAGCAGATTTTCATTGGTTGACTGGGCTTGGGAAACGCCCACCTGTCCACAGGTGGAACAGTGACCTTGTGAAGTTTCCTACAGTAAATCATATTTTGTACCTGCTGCAGTGTTTTGTCTTTTGAACTTCCTGTTTTTCTTCTGATCTGACTTTTTTCCCAACTTTCAAACTTTCTGTAGCAAATTATTTTGTAAACTTTTTCAAACTTTCTAACTTTAGTTCTTCCAAAGTTTCACACGGTTTCTGTCTCTCATACGTTCTTCTGAAGTGGCTTTAGAAATGCTCAGCTCTCATGTTTTCTGTTCTGTTGAATGTGGAGTGTGTGCTGAAGGATCTCTGACTGTATTGTATGCAGAACGTGTGACGTGTTTGTTTGTTTGACTTTATTGTTTTTTCCTCCTGTCTTAAAATCTGCCACACAGAAAACATCAGTATGTGATGATGAGTTATTGTATGAACACAAATCCACTTGTTCATAGATACATCTGTATGTCCCCAAATACTTTATTTAGTTCATCAGCAAATACATACTGACGAATAACACACAGTTAGATCAGTTACCTCTGATAACCTGGATGAGTCTAACTGTCTCCATGACTACAGACACATTCCACCCCCTCTCTCTCTCTCTCTCTCTCTCTCTCTCTCTCTCTCTTCTCTCTCTCTCTCTCTGTCTCTCTCTCTCTCTTTCTTCTCTCTCTCTCTCTCTCTCTTCTCTCTCTGTCTCTCTCTCTCTCTCTCTCTCTCTCTCTCTCTCTCTCTCTTCTCTCTCTCTCTCTCTCTCTCTCTCTCTCTCTCTCTCTCTCTCTGTCTCTCTCTCTCTCTCTCTCTCTCTCTCTCTCTCTCTCTCTCTCTCTCTCTCTCTCTCTCTCTCTCTCTCTCTCTTCTCTCTCTCTCTCTCTCTCTCTCTCTCTCTCTCTCTCTCTCTCTCTCTCTCTCTCTCTCTCTCTCTCTCTCTCTCTCTCTGTCTCTCTCTCTCTCTCTCTGTCTCTCTCTCTCTCTCTCTGTCTCTCTCTCTCTCTCTCTCTCTCTCTCTCTCTCTCTCTCTCTCTTTCTCTCTCTCTCTCTCTCTCTCTCTCTCTCTCTGTCTCTTCTCTCTGTCTCTCTCTCTCTCTCTCTCTCTCTCTCTCTCTCTCTCTCTGTCTCTCTCTCTCTCTCTCTCTCTCTCTCTCTCTCTCTCTCTCTCTCTCTGGGGGAGTGGTAAATCATTCCCACCTGCTCAATTCTCCTCCCTCTCTCTCTATGTAAAACTGAGCTGTTTTCACAGAAGACACAGATCAACAGGAGAAGAGGAGGTGAATATAAACACTCGTCACTGATCTGATTGGTGTTCACACAGGGAAATACAATCTGAATCCACACACTACTGTTTAGTTCAGGTAAGATCTTCTGCTTTTAAATACTGATTTGTATTAGTTTGTGTAATTGTGTTTTTTGTGTGTTTGATGGGCCTCTTGAGGTTACATGTTGTTAGCAGGGTGTGTGTGTGTGTGTGTGTGTGTGTTGATGATCACAGCATTGAGTCGGTGTAAAGTGTGTGTGTGTGTGTTTTATGTCCATTCAGTAACAGATCTCACGAGAGGTTTCCGGGTTGTTGTTTTGATGGGTTTGATCACACTTGTTCTGAGTGGTTGTTTTACAGGTGAAGTGTGAAGAAATGCTGTACTGTTGCTATGATACAGTGACTGTGTTGTATGGAGAGTTTAATGAATATAGTGTGATACTGTATGATAACACATGGTGTTGTCATGTTACGTGTTCATATATATGATCAGTGTCTTTTAAACATGATGATACTTTGAAATGTACGGCAGAACTTCATTAGAAACATTTTTTATTTAAAATGAACTCTTGTAGACACTACAAAGTGAAAATGCATGAGTATTATATTTTTGCAGAAACAGTAATTGATAATCAGTTGTAAGTATGAACAATTCAGTTGATCTGGAAAACTAAAAGTTTTAAGTTTTTCACAAAACAATCTGTTTTCTACATTTATATGTGTGTGTTTGTCAGACGCTTCTTGAATGTTAAAAGGTTTTAAAACATACTTGTGTAACCTGACATGAGAAGAGAATTTACTGGTTGAATATATATTAGTCAGTTTAGACTGGTGGTTAAAATACACATTAATATTGATACAGTCACAGACGGTTTTCAAATCGGCATGTTGTGAAGTTAATAGTCTGTACGGTACATTAACTGTTTAATTCTCTCCAGGAAACGTCTGTTACCAGAAATGAGTCTGTAACTTCTGCTCTGAAATACACCACACAATTATTACTAACCAAACAAAACCATCTTTAACCTCTTCAGAGCCATTCTTCTATTTTTACAATTGCCTGCGATTAATGAGGACTAAACTAGGTAACTTGATATGTTAGTTAGTGAGGCTGGTTAACCAGGCAGAACACAGAGTACATATTAACACACTCAAATGGGTGATTTCCATGTAGGAGATCTGATCTCACTTCAGTATCCCACAGGCTCTACATACAACAGATCTGTTGACTCGTTTCATTTCAGTGGATCACATTTGCATACTAACCCAGAATATCTTAACACGTTTGTTTTTACATCACTATAGATTCTGTAGGTCTGAGGAAGAGCAGGCGACCACATTTTACAGCTTAAACAGAATCAACCATTCAGAAACAACCAGTTGATTTTGGTAGAATGTGTTTTGAGGGGACAGTAGACACCAGAAATGAACAACTTTTTGGTTTATCTGTGAAGAGTTTTTGATCACGAGTTTCCTCAAACAGTCAGTCATATGACAGATCGACAGACAGCTGAACCCTCACCTGGCCTTTGACCCTCAGTTAAAACTGTCTGATCCCAAACTTCCTTCAGACTTCCTGTTATGAGTTAAACTACATCGGCATATTCTGTCACACTTATTTCACATTATTTGTAATATTAACAGGTGATTGAAACGTCTGTCAGGTGATGAAACGGGCAAACATGCGTGCCCGACATGGTGACCACTGTACACGGGAAGCACAAAAGAATCTGCAGTTCTGACACATCTAATGACGTTTATTCAGTGTGACGCTGGGCAAACTGGAAAAGCTATTGATGGATAAAGTTTTGCAACTCCGGACGCTTGGAGAGCAAACATTGTCCATCAATAACTGAACTGATGCTGTCAGATGTTTCTCCTCATCTCAGTCTGTAGATAGAGAATCAATGACAGGAATCTGACCTGATTCTCCAGTCATTCATCTTCACTCTGAGGAACTGTTCACACATTACACACGTGATCTCTGACTGTACATGTTCTGATTCAGTGTTCAGAGGTGCTCACACTCAACACTGACAGCTCTGCTCCAGAGAGGTTTATAGGCCGGGGTTAAACGCGGTGCGAGGAGTTATTTACTTCTTCTCATGTTCCAGAGTCAGCGCTCTTTATTTCCCTGAAACAATAAAAGAATCATCTTAACATAAATGTGTGCGATAAATCTGTGAAGAAAATAAAAACGAGAAAAATAAGTTCTTGTGTTTTACTGGAACAATAACAGCATGTGAATTTGTAACAACATGAGAGTGAATTAAATCATTTGATGTTGTATATTAGTATATTAAAGCATAAACAGTCTCTCTGTGGATATATAAATGAGGTTTTGGATAACAGGTGATTGAAGTTTACAGTTTTGAAAGGGTTCAGAAGTGATGTCACTTCCTGTGCTCCGTCAGCTGATGCTGTATACAGATTGTCACGTTGGTGCACAATAAAACAGAAGTACAGCTCATAAAATGAGGTTGTGTGTGTCGAGATCATCAGGTTACAGTCATTCACAGTATCACTTCAATGACACGCGTGTTGTGTTCTCTCACTGTACATTCACCGTCACTGTGTTCACAATCTAATCACTGCATGTACATTAACATCCGAGTGAATGCTGGTTATCAAGTTTACACATTCAAAGACATTTACACAAGATCTGGGATGGAAATACAAATGTAGCCTGGTATTTATAAAATTCACATTAACACAATGATGAAAAATTGGTATCTTAGTTTAATTGACAAATTAACATTATATTAAATGAACTTTTTATACTATATGGCTTTAACCCTTTGTTGTAACTTTGCATTGTTTTTTCTGTTTATATATATATATATATATATATATATATATATATCTTGAAGTTGGTGCTGATTTGTGTTGAAGGGTAAAGGACATTTTGTGCCTCTGTTTGGTTCTTTACAAAACCCTTTAGAAAGAGATCTGTAGAAAGAAACAAAGACTCTGTAAATATTAGCTCAGGTCTTCTGCTTTATTAAAACACAATGCTGCAGTCAGAACAGAGGCTGGCGTGACACATATGAGCTCATTGTGTTGAGCTTGAGGGAAGTAAATAAGACATATTTATAAACCACTGAACAGGTTTAAAGTGTCTCAAATGATTTTACTTTTGTTTTTGATTGTACTTTTGAAATATGTCTGAGCAACAGAATGTCTACAAACTTACAGTCTCATTATTCTCATAAAATCTCGTGTTACAGTAACTGTGTAGAGAAACTGCTCTGACCTCCAGTAAGAGCTGCTCATGTACACTGACCTGAGCCCTGAGCAAACACTTTCAGTCACTAAGTGACACTGAAGATTGAGATATGTGTTTAAAGTGTGATTGTGAGTGTGTTTAAAGTGTGATTGAGAGTGTGTTTAAAGTGTGATTGTGTTTCATATTTGAAGGTTAATATTTAAACCTGTAGGGTGCAGGATGTGGTGCTGACCAGCGTTTTTGGTTTAATGAGATCTCTAGTTAAATCAGTTACTAGAGTAAACCAGCAGCTGTTTTCCCAACATTTCCTTGTCAGGGTCAGTCTCACTAAACCCTGAAAGCCAGTGTGCCTCAGTTCAATAATGTGAAATGTTTTCTAAATCAAGTGTTTAAGTTTGTAGTTTATTAGAAGTGATGCAATAATACATTTCTTAAATTGTAGAGTACATGAGCCTCTGTTACTATTCTTACCTGTTTGTGCTCCTTTATTTCTTCAGGTGTCACATCACAATCATGGGCTGTTTTGGGTTTTTGAAAACAATGATGTTTCTCTTCAACAGCATCATCTTTGTGAGTAAAACATGTTTGTTTGTTTGTTTGAAGATATGAAGAGAATCTCAGCTGAAGTGAGAGTCACTCACACAATAGACAGCAAAATACAAACCACACTGAATCTGCCAACAAATGACCCACACAGGTGTGCTAGTGAAGTTCTCACAGATGCAGTTTATTACAGAAACTACGTTTCACATGATTATTAGGTGTAAAATCCTCCAGTGAAATCTGATTTGTGACCCGCATCATTTTCTGACTCTGACACATCTCTGTGTTTTAATGTGCTTCTCTGTGTAGCTGGCGGGAGCAGCCATTCTGGGAGTGGGCATCTGGGTGAAGGTGGACAGTGGATCTGTCTTGAATATCCTGCAGAACATACCCGGAGCTCCAGGCCAGCTGAGTCAGCTGCTGAATGTGGGCTATCTGCTCATCGCGGTGGGCGCTGTGCTCCTCATCCTGGGCTTCCTGGGCTGCTGTGGAGCTGTTCGGGAGAGCAGGTGTATGCTGCTGATGGTACGTCCCATCACCTCCACCTGTCTGAGAAGATGATCAGTTCTGCAGCTCCTGCTGCAACTAGAGTTACTCCAGTCAACTGCACATCACACCACATTACATTACATCACATTACATCACACCACGTCACATCACATTACATCACATCATACCAGGTCACTATATTATATTAAGTACAGAAACTATTATAAAGTATTATATTATGCTATATGAAGTGATGGAGTGTGTTTGTTGATTTCTATCTTTAGTTCTTTGTCATTATTCTGATCGTGTTTATTGCTGAAGTCGCTGGGGCGATTGTACTTCTGGTCTTTAAACCTCTGGTGAGTCGATTCAAGATGCATATTTACATCATTTTATACACTGAACCATCTACAGGACGTTCACTCATCTCTTACATTTCAGGCAGAAAACCTGATCAAACAGGTGGGAGATGAAGCAGTGAAAAGTATCAGAAAAGATTTTGGTGTAAATAAAGACGTGACGGGACTGTGGAACTCCACCATGACAACGGTTTGTGACTCTCTGATAAAAGTGCAAAATATTAGTAACTTTAGCCAAACTACACAGAATCCTGAAGTAAAGCCATATAAAAATAATAACAATATATGCTAAATATATTATTGAATTTCATATTGTACATTAGTTATTATAATAAAGAAAATATAAAATAAAACACATAAATCAGTTATGAGTGAGCAGCACCACCTGACTGAGCAAAATAAATGTTACAGCTGTTTTTCTGCCTGTATCTACAGTATGACTGACTGACTGTATGCTTGTCTTGGTTTGGTGTGTTGTGAATGTGTCTCTCTCTCAGCTGAAGTGCTGTGGATTCAACAACTTCTCAGACTTCACAGGTTCTCCGTTTGTGAATCAGACGGGTCATTACCCTCCTCAGTGCTGTGCGAGCTCTCCCTGCAGTAACCTCAACGCCAGTAACTCGGTAAAGCTTCATCACACAACACTAGTTCTGCTCTGGAGGTTTGGTGTCTGTTTGAACTTCACGTGTCTGTTTGTTGGTTTCTTCAGACTGTTTCAGGTTGTTTCCCGGCCCTGCAGAAGCTGGTAGAAGATAATGCTGTCATCATTATAGCTGTAGCGCTGGGCATCGCTGCTCTGGAGGTATGACTCTCTCTCTCTCTCTCTCTCTCTCTCTCTCTCTCTGTTAATGCTCAGAGGAATACTAACTCATCATACACTGAATAAGCTTCTTGTGTTTGATAACAGTGAGTCTGTGAAGCAGTCTGTATGACACTAATATAACAGATAACTTCAGAGAATAACACAATATTCTGTCAGATAAAATGCAGGGCGGGACTTTCTCTTACTCTTTAGGATTTGATTGGAAGAAAACACATTAGGCTGTGATATTGTTTGTTAATATTTTTTCCTTGACTAAAACATTTGCACTGATGAATTATATATAGAAAGTAAATAGGGTGTAGTTTGTTTTCATGTTGACTTTAATAGTTAATGCGTTTATTTTCCAATGTTATTAACAGCTATGTGTTGTAATCTGAATGTAAAGGCTAATGTACTTGTACAGTGTAAAGATGTGTGTGTTTTCCTCCTCAGTTGGCGGCAATGATCGTGTCCATGACCCTGTACTGTCAGATCGGCTCAAAGCGAGGTTGAGCTCTCACGTGCCTCATCTGCCCAATGACTCCTCTGATACACTGAGGATGAGGATGAATGTCTTCATCACTGACTCAACACAACCTCAACCACTGCAACATGTCTCAAAGCATTGAGCTGTGTGTAAGCGGCTCTGATAAGAGCTTCTGCTGTTTGCCCTAAATCTTCATTCAGTTCTTTCTCATGTTTTATAGTCATGCTAAATGTTAGAATGTTTTCATGCAGAATGTTTCTGTGAGACCGATTTTATTTTCCGATAGCTTGCCTATGCAAGATGTGTTTTATTTATAAATGAAACTGTTTTTGTAATCAGATAGAGAACAGGGTACTACTTTTAATTCTGTTTTCTCTCCCGTCTTTATATGTGCAATCCAGTGATCAAAAAGCCAAAGATTTTATGATAAATGTTACTGATTTACTGAGATTTACTGTAAATGTTTTACAGACTAAAGCTGTTTTAATAATGTGCCTCTTCACTATGTAATAAAGCAGAACATTGTGTTATTTCAGTTCAGATATTTACAGTTTTTATATAAAGAGAGAGAATGTTTAGATCATGTTGTTGAAATGTTCATATCAGTTTTTTTATTTTTAAAACTTTTATAAAAGCATCTTTCAGCTTGTCTGAATGTGACTGTTGTGTCTTCATGTTCTTTACCTGTAACTCCAGTAGAAATATATAAAACACAATATATAACTCAATCATTCTTCTATATAACACTACAGTTATATTATTATCACTCATTCAGTCGCTGTTTCAGCATTTCACTGAACTTGTTAAATAGGTTAATATTTCATCTATATCATCAAAACTAAAACATCTCTCATTTTTCTAAACATTTACGTAATGTTTCCTGTAACTTCAGTTCTCTGTTAATTCCTATTAAAACTTTCATTTATAAACCTTCAATAATTACAGTTCTGTTAGTCGCTCTTCATAAACACAAACTCTTCATAAACACACACACAGTTGTAAAATGAAGCAGCAATCTGTCATGTGTTTGATTATAGAAATTACAGATATTGTTTATTTATCAAATAGATTTAAGCAATTAAATCTAGTGAACAAAAGATGTGTCCACCAAAACAAATGTGTCCTTAAATTAAAGTGTGAGAAAAGAGGAAGTTTTGTGAGAAGTCTTATGCAAACCAATTACAAGACTGAAGATTCTTCAGTTCTGCTGACCTCTGGTGGTTCAACATCACAACAACACAAAATGAAATAAGATCATCTGTGGGTATTAATGTGAGCTCTGTTCAGTTCAAAACAATGAAAACACTGAAGAAATATATCCACATAATAAACAAATGATGCCAAACTCTACACATATACATACACATATATTCCTGCAACACTCAACACACTGCCTTTATGTTTTAAACACAAACATTTCTCAAAACTAAAACCTAAAACATTAAGTTTCTTTTGTGTATTTGAATGTAATAATAACTTGATTTGTTTCTTGTATTATACTTTTATTAGTCCTTATAATGAATGTTTTGTTAGTGATTTTCCAGCAGCAGATGGCGCTACTAACTCCTGCACATGCGCACTGGTGCGAGTCGTGAGGGGAGGAGTCAGGGCTTGTGCGTGGTGACGTCAGCAGACCTGCAGCCAGTGGAGCAGGTGTGTGAAGTGAAGGCTGCAGTGTTGAAGGTTCCTGCTGAACGCAGCAGCTGTGAGAACCCTGAAGAACCTCACAGAGAACTCACACAGATGTTTGTGTGGCCACAGAAGAGCAGCAGCACAGCAGCAGCAGCAGAACATGTCCAGCAGCAGAGATGAAGCTCTCACAGAAGAGTAAGTGTGTGTTTTATCTGAGGGGACGAGACGAGATCTTCACAAATATCCATCAGTGCTGATGTTACTGAAAGCTTTCTGCTGTCTGCGCTTCTGTGTGAAGAGGCTGATGCAGTGCTTCTCCATTCAGCTGTGGCAGTTTTTCATGTGAAATTTGTGCCTCTCTTCCTTCCTTGTTTTCAGTCATGTCTGCTCTGAGGTCAGCTCATGTTCTCAGTGAGATCATGACATTCTAGTGTTGTAGAAAAGTTGTGCTGGGGACACATTTGTACCAAAATTCAGCAAAACCTGTCAAAGCTGAGCAAAATCTCCTTTCGGGGACGTCCTCATTTGTAAAAATGCTATAAAAATATAGGAAATGAAGTTTTTTAAATAGTAAAAATGCAGAATGTTTTCTGTTAGGGTTAGAGTGTGGGTCAGGGTTAGTTTATAGTGTTTATGACTGTGTATGAAAACAACAGAAGTCTATAGAGTGTCCCATTTTAGATAGATAAGTAAAAGTGTGAGTGTGTGAGTAGTGTGAGTGTGTAAGTGTGAGTGAGTGAGTGTGTACTCTGAGCAAACATCAGACACCTTGACTTAGTGACACAGTGTGTGATCTGGAGGCTGCAGTACATGTGTGTCTGTTATTGACTTACAGACAGAATAAAAGAGTTTTACAGGTGAACTGACGGCAGATTTACAGTAACAGTTTGTGCATCGTGTGTGTTTGTCAGCTTGAATTCAGCCGCAGATATAAAGCAGCTGTAGCTCTTGTTTTGACATCACTGTGTTTTCATGTTTCTTTAACATCAGACTTTATAAGCAGACTCACACGGCTGACATTAATTAATCCTGCTAAATATATCACACTCAGAAACAGGCTGCATTAATCATTTATAAAGGCCACTGTTGACTGTTTCATATCTCGTGTGTCTTTGTGTTTAATAGTAAATGTCAATTTCTTGGTTTGAAATTGTGACAAAAGCACACAGGGACATTGTCAATATAAAAAAGATACAGATATTGATTTTCTGGTGAATCTTAACTGGATGTTTTTAAATGCTATGCTTATAGTTCATTATAATTAGCTGTGAAGTTTAAGGCAATAGAAGTCTATGATGTTTTCTCATTTAAATAACTGTGTGTGTGTGTGTGTGTGTGTGTGTGTGTGTGTGTGTGTTGTGTGTGTGTCTGTGTGTATGTTTCTTTGATGTGTCTGTGTGTGTGTCTGGAGAGTGTCTGTGTGTGTTTCTGTGTGTTTTGTGTGTGTGTGTGTGTTCTGTGTGTCGTGTGTGTGTGTCTGTGTGTGTGTGTGTGTGTGTGTTTCTGTGTGTCTGTGTGTCTGTGTGTGTGTGTGTTGTGTGTCTGTGTGTGTGTTTCTCTCTGTGTGTGTTGTGTTTCTGTGTGTGTGTGTTTCTCTTGTGTGTGTTTCTGTGTGTGTGTGTGTGTGTGTGTGTGTGTGTGTGTGTGTGTGTGTGTGTGTGTGTGTGTGTGTGTGTGTGTGTGTGTGTGTGTGTGTGTGTCAGCTCCAGTCATACGTCTCTGCAGGCATGTCTTGAGGAATGCATGGAGGCTCTGGATCTCTTCCTCAACAACCGCTTCAATGAGAGTCTGGACAAACTGCGACCGCGGTATGAGCTGTCTGTGTATTCTCTCTTTCTCAGTTCATTCTCAGGCTGGTCTCACTCTGGTTTCTCTGGAGTGTGTGTGGGTTGTTTTAAGAGCAGGTGAGGTGTTTGGTGAAGGTGTGGAAACTTTCAAGCTCGTGTTGCAATAGTGTTTTATCAGAGACATGTTTTGTCTTCTGTTGCTGTAAATGGCTGTGAAATAGTTTTTAATTGTGAATGCTGTGATAACTCTGCTGGTGTGTGTCATGTTGCTGTGACATCACATGGGCTGTTTCTCCAGGATGTGAGGTGTTTACCTAATGCTCACACCCTCACAGCTCACACACATGATACACACTCATTAATGTGTAGCCCAGCGATGTGTAGCCCAGCAAGTGACTGACCTAACACTGGGAGGATATCAGATTCTAAAGAGCCCGGTCTTTCTCTTTCTTTATTTTCCCCATGATTTCAGCTTTAAAACCTTTATTTTATAAACAACACAGTTATTCTATGTTTTAAAGGGGTGTCTCATTTTTTGTACCAATTTTTGTTAAACAGTTTTCATATACTCCACCCCTTTTCATTGGTCGAACAAAAATCAGTGCCTCCTCCAAACTCTCATCATTGACTGAGTCAACATCTAGTTCTGTGATTGGTGTAGAAATGACACACTGTCTCTTTAAATGACAGGCGGCCTGGGTTTATTGTGTGTTTAAAAGCGTGTGTTGTGTTACAGGTGTAAGGAGAGCATGTATCACGCTCTGATCTATGCCACAGTGTTAGAGATGCAAGCCATGATGACTTTCCAACATGATGACATAGTGCAGGCCGGGAACACCATGAAGAGCGCTCAGGAGGTGTGCCAGAGGTACCCACAACCCCAGCCCTGAACACTCATTCACCTGGGACCTTTGACCTGTAAACAGACAGGGTTATTTCCATGTCTTCTGACATTTGCCTGCGTTTGCATAGAGCTCTAACTGTGTTTTCAGAAGAGCAGCAGCTGGTCAGCTCTGATGAGAAGCAGTTCAGCAGCTGTGTGACACCTCACATAACATGCATTAGGTGGAGGGTGAAGATGCATATGTGTTCGTGTACACAATGCATGTAGTCATACATCACTAATCCACATGATTGTGTGTGTGTGTGGTGTTGCCATAGCAACAGTTACAGCTGAACTCACTTTCGGTTTGCTTAAGAAGCAGTGAGTCAGGTTTAGTTGACAGTGATGGGCCGAACACAAACATTGTGATGGAGATCTTTGCCATACGGCTGTGATCACCATCTACAACATCCTCCTGTGATGCAGAAGTGACGTCACGTTCTGCTACAGTGTGTATTATACACGTTCTGATTGTTCAGTAGAAGAGACTTTTATCAAACAAATGAAGGAATCACCACATCAGATCTCATTCAAACATGAAATTATGAATAAGAAGATCAGTTTAGAAAATTACATGTTCATGTTTATTCGGGCAGTTACAAAGGAAACTCACAAAATAACATGCAGATACATGCAAATAACATGCAAAATGACATTTAGATAATAAATTATTAAATAATTATAATGTTTTAATTGCTTAGCTCAGAGCTGTGTATTATAACACATCTGCTGTGTACAGACACCAGGAGATGGTCTTGTAAACAAGGTCCATGTCATCAAAACTGTGTTGCCCAGAAAACCTGTTTCATTCCAAATGCCTCATCATTTATTTGGAGTTCTTGCAGCAGCTTGAACATTTCTGAGTTTTGCCATTTTTTTTGCCAAGGCAGTTTAGATCTTCGCCAGAGGGTTCCTCTAGTGTGGCTCTCTGAGGAACCTCAACCGAACCCTCAGGCATCTTGTCATGTTTACACTGTAGCATCTTCTCATCGCTTGAGCTTTCACTGTTTCTGTCTCAGGTTCCGTAAGAAGTCTGGTGGTCTGGGGAGTCGAGGAGCTCATGATGAGCGAGCAGAAGGTGAGAAGTTTCAGAGAAGACACGTCTGAGTGAATTATTTTGTGTTCAGTGTTGAGTGAGGAACATGTTAATGTGAGTGAATGTAACTGAGTGTGTTGTGACTGTTGTGTACAGAGCACCTTCATGCTGAAGTGTGTTACGCTGAGTGTTTACTGCACAGAGCTGCTCTCACATTCCTACAGGTATGAAACATCTCAGATCAAAGATCTCTTACCATCACACAGACACAAACTACCTCAGACGTTTCGGTTAAACTGCTGCTGTGGGGATGAGTTTGGTTATAAGGTCTGATTCTGTCTCACACACATAATCTTGGGTCAGCGTCTCTGGTTAAGGTTTCTTTAATCCTGCTGGCTGTTGTGTAGGACAGCAGAACTCACGTCTCTGTGTGTGTGTTGGCAGGATGAGAACATGGTGAGTTTCATCAAAGGTGGAATGAAAGTTCGCAACAGTTACCTCATATACAAGTGAGTGACGTACACAGCGGCTGTATCAGAGATGAGCCTGTATTACATTCACCTGCTCTGTGAGCCTGTCTGCTGTCAGTGACATCACCATTCTCATGCAGGGAGCTCAACAGCTTCATCCAGTCAGACACCTCTGTCAAAGGACCGAACCACAAGCATTTAGAGGGGGGCGTGTCGTTTGGCATTGGGGCTTTTAACTTGGTATGTTCTGTGCTCCACTGGAACAGCAGCACTGCAGTGTTTCTGCATCAGACTCTCACTGTTTGTTGTTTGGTCGTTCAGACTCTTTCTCTGTTTCCTGTGAGGATACTCAAGCTGTTGGAGTTTGCCGGCTTCTCTGGAGATAAGGTGTTCAACTCTTAATTCAAACATTGAAGTTGTTTACTTTTTTATTATAATTTATAAACGTTTTATGTATTTTTTTAAATGTTTAAAAATAATATTTATATTATTTATGTATGTATAAAAGTTACAATTACTTAATACACATTTACATTTTTGAATGTATTTATGCTGTGAAAAATGTTTTAACGTTTGTGTATTTATGTGTGTGTGTGTATGGTGTGTGTGTGTGTGTGTATGGTGTGTGTGTGTGTGTATGGTGTGTGTCTGTGTGTATGGTGTGTGTGTCTGTGTGTATGGTGTGTGTGTCTGTGTATGGTGTGTGTGTCTGTGTGTGTATGGTGTGTGTGTGTTTTGTGTGTTCTGATGTGTGTGTGTGTGTTGCAGGAGTTTGGCATCTCTCAGCTGTATTCAGGGGCCTCCTCTCATACGCTGCGCTCTATGCTGTGTGCTCTCCTCCTGCTCTGTTTCTACACATTCCTCTCGTTTATTTTAGGTATTTTATCTTCATGTACGTTATACGTTTGACACA
>JAZGTH010000133.1:562500-580000 GCA_036877525.1 Chromobotia macracanthus
TCTCTCTTCCTGTCAGGAATAACTATAAAGAATACTCAATGGAGTCGCGCACACAGTTCAGGATCCACGCAGCTCTGACCAAACTGAAGGCTGACACCAGCGAGCAGGATGAAATAACAGTGCTGTGAGATAAACCAGAGCCTCAAAATCACGTTCACTTTACAGAGAGAAGACTAAAGACAACCTGGTGTTCGTCCTCATTTACACCCAGTGTCAGCCCGTCCCACACGAGGGTTCAGCTGATAAAAACGTTATTTGTACTTTCTCTCAGGGGGCTGCTGTTTATTTCAGTCAGACAGCAGTAGCTGAAAGATTAATATTCCAGATGTAAGTCAGGGTTTAGATCCATGTGTTAAAAATGTAATAAAATGTCAATTTTAGAGAGTATTAGAAATCAAATGCAGTTTGAATCGTGTACAGGTTTAATAAGGGAAAGTGTAAAACTGACAGCGTTTACAATAATTTACACAAACCATTTACACTCAGTTCTGAAGATGATTAAATCATGCTGATTATTGTAAGACTGTGTTTGGAATTAAATATCACTGTTATATTCCTATTTAAGCAATATACATCATAAACCTTCAGTCAAATGTTGTGGCCATCATTTTTAACTTACTATTGGTATAAACATTTTTTTTAAATATACAATTTATGCTTCCTTTATAAATCAAATTTTCTAAAGCAGATCACAGTTTTATTCAGTCCAATTTCGGCATGAAGCTCACTGAAAATAAGTTCAAAACAAACGTTATTAAATATAAATACTTTTTATTCTGCAGAAAAACTTCTCAGGCATGTTGGTTCAGTAAAGTTCAGAAGAAACATGGATCCTCACACAGTTCAGTAAAGAAAATATTACAGTATGATTCAGTAGGTCTGTATTGAAGTCTTTGAGTTACTGGCTGGATTCAGCGGCTGTTGGAGACGAGCCTTGTTCTTCTTCTCTCTGCCTGCGTTTCAGAAGTTTCCTCTTCTTCTTCTCTTCTTTCTCTATTTCAGCCACCATCTCTTTGAACTTGGCGCTGCGGGGGTCCAGCGCGTACCCGAATCTCTCTCTGGTCTCGGCCAGCAGTCTCTCTCTCTTTATCTTCTCGTCCTTCTGCTTCTGTCTGGACTGCTGCTTCTGCTTTCTCCAGTCCGCGATCATCTGGGGCATCTTAGCCATGTTGGCAGCGATGATCTTCTCTCTGTGAAAGAAAAGTGACAAACACAATAAAGCTGCATAAAAACCATCACAGGTGCTGAAATTCAGCTACTTGATTGACAGACTTTTGTTGTATAAGAACGCTTTTAAAAACCATCAGGGTGAGATTTCTAAAGATGAACTATGTAAGACACTAGTGCAGCGATCCGACGTGACGTTAATAAACAACAAAAATTTCTAAATGAACTAATACAGACAGATTAGATCATATGACGTACAATCAGATAAATGATGAGGGATCAGATAATGATGACGTGATCAGATAATGATGAGTGGAAATGATCAATAAATGCGTCATCACGCCACGGATCAGATAAATGAGGGATCAGATAAATGATGAGGGATCAGATAAATGATGAGAAGATCAGATAAATGATGAGGGATCAGATAAATGACGACGGATCAGATAAATGATGACGGATCAGATAAATGATGAGGGATCAGATAATGATGACGGATCAGATAAATGATGAGGGATCAGATAAATGATGAGGGATCAGATAAATGATGAGGGATCAGATAAATGATGACGGATCAGATAAAGATGACGGATCAGATAAATGATGAGGGATCAGATAAATGATGAGGGATCAGATAAATGATGAGGGATCAGATAATGATGAGGGATCAGATAATGATGAGGGATCAGATAATGATGACAGATCAGATAATGATGACAGATCAGATAAATGATGAGGATCAGATAATGATGACAGATCAGATAATGATGAGGGATCAGATAAATGATGAGGACAGATAATGATGACGGATCAGATAAATGATGAGGGATCAGATAAATGATGAGGTATCAGATAAATGATGAGGGATCAGATAAATGATGACGTTGTTGAGACGCTGTGTTTGCAGCAGGGATGTCGGGCTGAGTGTTACTGGTGTTCGTGTATAATAACACAGGACAGGGTCACAGCAGGCCTCCTCTACCTCTTCACTCGTCTCTCATCTCTCTCTTTCTGTCTGGCCGCGATGTTTTCCAGCATCACCTCCATGGGCGGGTGCCACTCTCTCTCCTCGGCGATCATCTCCTCCAGCTGGGCGTGAGAGGGCCAGAGTCTGCGCGGGTCCACACCGGACGCCCGTCCGTACCGCCCGAACAGCTTGCGCTCATACCCGTCCGTCTTCTGCCAGTCCGGCGTCCCGTCGCTGCTTCTGTCCGGTATGTACGGGCTCTTTATATTCAGCCCCAGCGGTCTGGGGTTATAATGCGCGGTCTGCTGAGCGGCCGGCAGACATTGTAATGCAGAGTTTAATTTCGCGATGCCGAATAACCAGACCGTCGTCCTGCTCAGTGCGGAGGCCGCCATGTTTGATGACGTCTGCTGTGGTGACGTCAGAGCGAGCGCCGTCTGCTGGCTGTTGTCTGTAAGTACAGAGGAGTGAGAGGTTTGATTTTATTTGTATTGTCGCGGATTTGCTGCATGTGAAGCTGACCGTCACACCTCAGTATTATAATCATTATAATGCCTGATGACGTCACGCGGGGCGGGGCTCTTGCACCTGGGCCCAGTGCAGCTCTTTTAAAAGTGTTTGTGCTGCAGTGATGGGCAGAGTGTTCAGTGATCGCAGTCTTTCTCTCTTTCTCTCTTTCTCTCTTTCTCTCTCTCTCTCTTTCTCTCTCTCTTTCTTTCTTTCTTTCTTTCTTTCTTTCTTTCTTTCTTTCTTTCTCTCTTTGTCTTTCTCTCTTTCTCTTTCTTTCTTTCTTTCTTTCTTTCTTTCTTTCTTTCTTTCTTTCTTTCTTTCTTTCTTTTCTTTCTCTCTTTCTCTTTCTCTTTCTTTCTTTGTCTTTCTCTCTTTCTCTCTTTTTCTTTCTCTCTTTGTCTTTCTCTCTTTTTCTCTCTTTGTCTTTCTTTCTGTTTCTCTCGTTCTCTTTCTTTCTCTCTTTGTCTTTCTCTCTTTCTTTTTCTTTGTCTTTCTCTCTTTCTCTATCTCTCTTTCTTTCTCTTTCTCTCTCTCTCTTTCTTTCTCTCTTTCTCTTTGTCTTTCTCTCTTTTTCTCTTTGTCTTTCTCTCTCTCTCTTTTTCTCTTTCTTTCTCTCTTCCTCTTTCTCTCTTTCTCTCTTACTCTTTTTCTCTTTGTCTTTCTCTCTCTTTCTCCTTCTCTCTTTCTCTCTCTTTCACTCTTTCTCATTCTCTTCAGCTGATTTCTGCAGTGTGGACTTTAATCAGCTCTTCAGGGTTCTGCAGCTTCAGTCTTAATTCTGGATTCTGTGTGTGGTTCTGATGTTGAAATAAAGATCTTAATGGATCTGGTTCTGTTGACATTGTTTGTTTTGGACTGTAGAAAGCAAGATTAGCACTCAACTTATTTTATATATTTATTTTAATGCACATTAAAGAACCAGGACAATTATATAGAGAATACAAATACTTAAAATCAGTTATTAACAGAATGAGCTAATTAATGTGAAATGGTAAAAAAAAATCAAATGTTTGATCAAATGTGTTTTTAGGATAGTAAATTAGTACCATTTTGATGTTCAAGAAAAGATTATTGTTTATGTTTTCTTGTATTATTATTATTGTAAATCCTGCTCAAAAGCAGGTGAACAGCAGCACACAGGTTAACTAATACATATGTAGATATAGCCATTTGAATATGCTTAAATATTTATATGAATTACTTTAATTTGAATAGGTAATTGTTATAATCAGTACAAAAATAAAATACACACACAGCTGATTCAGCACAATATGTAGAATTATATATGACAAAGGGCTTGCAACAATTAGGTTTAGTATTGTAGTACACAAGGGTTTGCATTATGTAAATCAGTTCAAAAACAAAATTAATTTAAGTTTCATTAATTAAACAAATAATAATCAAATCAAATCAAATTAGTTTCTAACATATTTTGTTTAATAATATACATCTGAATCTGTTTAAAAGCACCTCAGTTCACAGTCATACTAGTTATCAGATCAGGTGTTTGTCTTGCAGTCATTTGAATCAGTTTGATTTGATGGATATTTGAGTGTTTTGATCAGTTAATTCAGGAGGTGTTAGAGACAAAGTTCAGCTTTATAAACACCCTCCACTTCATTTCACGCCCGTTTAATTGTTGCCGTCCTCACGTGACAGACGAATGGGTGAACGGTCATGTTTGAACAGTCCTAAAGGGCTTTAGATGTTCCCGGAGGTTTTCTTTAACACACACGTCTGTATAAGGTCTTCTTCTGTTCTTACTGACGCTCCTCACCAGCTTCAGAGAGCAGATGAGCAGAAACTCCACTCTGAATTTGTGGAACACAGCATGGCAGGGCTGGATTACCCACCCAGCACTGTGAGAAAGAAGAAGTCCTTTGTTTTAAATCTGCAGCCCTCCCTCACGATCAGAAACCCCTCCCCTCCTTCCTCTGCTCTTCTTTTGCTTTTCATTCCTTTTCAGAAACATAAAGATGGAACAAACAAGCAGCTTTAGAGTGCGGCTGATGGAGGGACAGATGTCTGAGCTTTTGTGCCCCACGAGCGCATCATTATAACTGCAAAGTTCCCATGGTGGGGGGTTGAGGGTTTGAGAGGGGTGTGCGGCGCGACTCGAGGCTTAATTTAGACACCAGTGATCCATGCCAACAGAGACGCTTTAAAGGCATCTGAGAGAATCTGCTCTGCTGCCATTCAAAGACATACACTTTTATAGTTATATATGATTATATAATATGTAGAGAGAGACCCTGTGTTTAAACTTGTAACTTGTTAGCAAAAAAAGAAATAACACTGAAAGAGGGATCAGAGTCTAGAGATCTAGAATAACTTCCAGAATTTACAGTGACGTGGTTGTCATAGCAATAGCAATAACCCTAGAAACCACTCAACAGCATTCTAGCACTGATGGTGTGTTTTGCTTGAGCAAACACTGCTCTGAATAACAGGATGTAAACAGTAGGATATAGACAGATAGTTGCGGTACAGTACAGTATAAATTACAGTAGTGATGTCATAGGAAATGGCTTATGGTCTGTGATATGTTTAACGAGGGTCTCAGGATAACTTGTCCCTTTGGTCTGTGTACTGAACCAGCCGTTGTTTAAACTCAGTCAGTCCTGCAGCAGCAGAAAATGAGAGGTGGGTTGTACAGGCACTGTGGATGGATGGAGTTTGCTCTCCTATCTCACTCCTGTGAGTTCATCCATATGCTGTTCTGATGAAATATTTACAGGCGTAACGTTCCTCCAGCTCATGAGACATTTATGGAGGTGCTGCATTCTGGAGTGATTGTTGCTGATCTCCTCCCACAATAACTGAAGTACAAACCTCATCAGATCAGTGACATCATGATCCTTCATCTGCCTGCCATGTTTCACAGCTCAACCAAACGCTGAACATATGATGATGATGAAGGCAGATCATTACCTTTAATCATTTAGCAGATGCTTTTAGCCAAAGGAAAGAAAAAGCAAATTAACCAATTTATTATACAGGACGAACAAAAAGAGCTGTACTGCAGTTTTGAATTTTGAGCCAGAGCACAAGAGCTACCAGAAACATGGAGCTGTGGAGAAGTACAGAATATATGGAGAAATTTGTTTATTTCACATTGTCCACAGTTTTACAATTTAATCTTTACATTACATTTTAGTTTTGTGTCTTTAATTATTATAAATGGATCTTTAATCTTACAAAAAAAAAGTGTACTTAAGCAAAGATCAGGTATAGTATACTTGAACTGATGAACTGATTCTCCTTCACTGAACTTCAGTCTGGAATGAACCCAGGTGAGAAGCTCACGTGAAACACACCTCAGGAGGGGAGCTGCTGCAGTAACCATGAACCACATCCAGCTCTGTTAATAATGTGTTTCTGTCGCTGCGGGAGACCGGAAAGCACATTTAAAAAGAGAAAGTTCGAGAAAGTTACTCATGACTCAAACGTCACAATCTGGCTGCTTTTCAAAGGTTTGCAGGTCTAACGGCTTTCTTTAACAGCCAGAAAAACACACCGGCTTTGTATTCTGAAAGCACAGATTACACAGCAGCGTGTGAACCTGATCATGAGAGCTGTTATTATCTTACTGTAATTCTAAATCACAGTGTTTTTAATAGATGCAGAGAAAGTGACTGTTTGACTTCCTGACGTCTGTGTGCTTTTTCTGATCAGGTTATAAATCAGATTCACAGCAGAGTTCTTCATCAGTTAATCTCGTCCTCACGCTGTTGATTTCCTCAGACAGTCATCTTCACTTCACTCTCAGACAGGTACAAACAACCGTAAGACACTTACACTGGACGTCTATAGTGAAGGTTTAACAGATAACAGGGAACGGCCTCAGAATGTTGACTAATGTTCTTTAAAAGTTTTCTCTAAGTCATCAAAAATTGAAATCTTGCAGTAACATTTGTAACGTTTGTTTAACATTGTATATCTATACCTCAAAAATGTTATTCTTAAGTAGTTGGTGAAATGTTTTAGAAACATTACAGAATTATTTTTCTGTGAAAGTTTCCTGCTTTATCTACCATACCTGGTTCTGTATTATAATAAGTGTATTATAAAAAGTAAGTGTATTATAATAAACACAATTTTTGCTCAAAATATTTTCTGTGGAGGAAAACAATTTGAGCCGTCACTTGGATATAATCACAGATTTAAAAGTTTTTAACACAGAACATTTTAAAAAGTCGATTTTTAAGGAGTCTCTCAGTTCTCATGTTTGTCTTTCACATGTCCAGATTTTATGTGTCACATTAATAAGCGCTGTGACATTTGTCTCGTGTTTGTTTCTCGGTCTCTTGTGTCTTTATGCATCGGGGACTCTGAGCTTTTCTGCTCAGCCTCTGAAAATGAATGCAATGCCAACGGCACTTAATACAGTTAATGGTCAATGAATTCAAATGTCACGTTATCTCTGGAGTTCTGCAAATATATGCATGTCCTCATTATACACGACCCCTTTAGCATTTAAACTCATTCAAATACAGTATTAACACACCTAACAGAGATACATTAATATAGAAATCTGTGGATGATAGTTACTGTAGTTTAATTATGCCTGATCACCAATATGATAACTGATATTATAAATATTCTTTTATCTGTTATCAGAATACAGATCCAGTCTAGAAAGTACAATCAGACATGAACACATTATAATGTACAGCAGAAGAGTTCTTTTGAAACCATGTTTCTTCTTGCTGTGTGTGCAGTCATGTTTAATGTAGTGCGTGTTGTAAATGATTTCACCTCGTGTATATAGTTTCTTGGATGAGGGCCGGTCACACAACCTGCTCATGTTGGCATCTCTGTTATTTGGCTTTAAGCTTCTGTGAGGTGACGGATGAATTTGTGCCGCGCAGTTTGACATTAGTAAGATCTGTGAAGTCTTCTCTGCTCTGTTTTATAAGTTGATGGAGTATGATAACATATATGGTGGTTAGTTGTATTTTTTAGTATGATTCACCAGTTGTAGAGTTACCAGGTAGCTTCCATCATGTAGAGAAATATCAGCAGAAACACGACAGACTGTTTGTTTCTCTCTGCTTTGTATTTATGAATACAGAAACTGCCAAAAAAGTCCCTTTGGAAAGATGATATTAAGAGATCCCAAACACACCACATGTTCTCACCTTTAACAGGGACGCTTGATCACCCTGAGAGCTGACTCATCTCAACACACACACACACACACATCCCGTCCCTCTGTGGCTGTCGGGTATTGTAGGCTGGCAAGAGGGGTGCAGGTGGCACTGGATTGGTACAGACACCGTCCCGACGCTCTCGTTCCCGCGCCAGTGCCATCTGTCATTACCCAGAACATCTGCAGATCCAAGGTGCCCTTGATGCCCGGCGGCCGCACACCCTCTTCAGATTTGTGCTGAGAATCTTCTCCCTGAGCACTAATCACATCTTCAGCACTAATCATCACGCTTCTGTTACAGTTCTCACTGAGCAGATCCACAATTGTCTGTCTCTTCTTTTTCTCTGGGAACAGACGAATGACAAAAGCCCACCGTGTGCCAGACACCACAATTTCATTTATACATTTCAAATGAGAAGATTTCAACATGGATCACGGCCGGTTATGAGAACCACTTACAATACTTAACCAATTAATTAAACAATTCCTTATTGATTCATTAGACTGATTTTAACCAAACAATTCATGAGTTTGAGTCACTTCTGCAGGCTCATCTAAAGAAACAATGAGATTTTTTTACACAAAATACTATTTTACACATTGATGTTTCCGCTGAACTTGTTGTTATTGCTATTTAAGTGGGATTGTTGTGCGCAAATGAACAATTTATTGCAATGTTACAACATTGTGTTTAGGTTAAACCAATTCAAAACTTTAATATGTTGATTTTCCAGGACTTTATAAGAGGAACAATGGTTCCTCATTCACCACATTATAACATTCACACAGTCGGTGTGTTATTGGGGGACAGTCGTGTGAAGACTAAACACACACACTTCAATTTTGTGTTTTAATAACAGAGCAGATAAAACAGGCCTGAAACTCTTTTTAAAGCTCTTTTTAAAACTGCTGCTTTTATTCCTGTCCTCTTATGTTTATACTGTAAGATCCCTGATCAGGAGGAGAAGGATGGGAAGTCTCGGAGTCCAGTTTAACAGATGAAGATTATCATTCAGATTCCTTCACCAAACCAAACTCATCATGCTCTTCTCAGACCTTATTACTGCTTATTGCTGATGTTAAGAGTAGATTACAGTTTATTACTGCATGACAAGTTTCTAAAGACAATCTGAATCTTATTTTAGTTTGGTTTGGTAGCGTGCTGTTGGTGGACGCAGAGGTCAGGGTTCACAGAAGTGGCTGTGCCTTGTGGCACACGGGACGCTGCTCTCTGATTGGCTAGTGGACAGCAGAGGTCAGGGTTCAGACAGGAAGTGCGTGACCTGTGTGGCACACAGGGCGAGACGCTGCTCTCTGATTGGCTGAGAGTGGACAGCAGAGGTCAGGGTTCAGACAGGAAGTGGCTGTGACCTGTGTGGCACACAGGACGAGACGCTGCTCTCTGATTGGTTAAGAGTGGACAGCAGAGGTCAGGGTTCAGACAGGAAGTGGCTGTGACCTGTGTGGCACACAGGGCGAGACGCTGCTTTCTGATTGGCTGAGAGTGAACAGCAGATCCGGGTTCAGGCAGTACTGGGGTTGAGTATGTGTATATAGAGCAGTGAGGCAGTGAAACTCAAAGCAGATGGTTGTGTTGGCACCTGTGTTACTCTGAAATCTGTTTGGAAGCGTTTTCCACATGTATAAAACAGTCAAGACCTTCTTGTGCCAACAAAATAAACACCTCAAATTTAACCCTTGTAGCTCAGCTAGTGTGTTTCACAGTAACAGATAAAGTCCCCTGAAGTGAGATCAGAGTGTTTATGACTGTTTATTCATGTGAGGTTTCATACATGTTATATGTGAAGTTTCTCCGATGTGCAGAAACTTAACTTTTACTAAAATATCTAAATGTTGCTGGAACTGTTCTCAGATCTGACTTCACTTTCTGAGTTAGTTTTGTAAGTTTCCTCCTCACTGACTAACTGCCAGAAGGATTTTTGGTTTCTCTCGAGTTCACTTTAGTAAACCTGGACCTGCTCCACTAGCATTTGACAATTAAAAAGTCTCCAGATATGTTTGGTGTACATTTGAACTGTTTTTATGATTTAACTTATCAAACTTTATTTATGTTTTATTTGTGAACTTGTGTACTATTGTGTTCACAATTGTGTACTTGTATTATCTTTCTTATTGGGATTGTGTTGTCTAACAGCACAACATTTATATACATTAAATGTGATTTAAGTTTTAAGGAGTCACTCTATATCTAAAACAGAGAAATGTAGGATATATATTCATGTTTTTGAATGTTGTTTGATTAAATGTGTAAAATTTGAAAGCTTATAGTCATTTAGGTTGTATTCTACTAATAGCTTTTGATTTTTAAAGTTATTTTGCATTGCAGTAGTGTTGTTGTTAAATTCATAATTATGAGTTATGGGCTTTAATATAAATGATATTTGTTCAGTGTGAGGTGGTGGTGTTGGCTGTCAGGAGGTTTTATAGGGCTGTATAAAGCCCTCTGTGAGCAGCAGAGGGCGCTCCAGCACACACCTCACACATGCATCAGTCCAGTGTTACTGTTTCTCCACTGATCTCAGACCAGTAACTGTTAACACACGTTCACACGTTCACTGTACACACGCGTTCACTGCGAATTAAAGCAGATTTGATTTCCTTTCATTCAGAAATATTAATGCTGTTATTAAGAGAGTCACTGCAGTAATATTTCTTTTAATGTGGAGTCATGTGAGTACATTGTAATTAGTGAACTCATGATACAGGATGATCAGCTTGTGTTGTGATGTGTAAGATCACTGAAAACTGTCTGGATTTAATCAGAAAAACATTTGTTTTAGATACACTGCTGTTTTCTGATGAAACACAATCGCATATTTACTTACATCAGTCTGCTTGTTTTTGAAATTACATCCCTTCTTCTAAACATTTTAATAGTTTTAGAAAATGACCCAAACATAGAAAAATGAAATGATAAAAATCTTGGGTGATCACAGAAAGTCAAAACCAACGAGAAAAGCTGCTGAATTCTGGCCAATAGACGCAAGTTTCTCTCCTGTTCCTGCCCTCAAATAAAAGATTTAATGCTTTATTTAATCAGATCTGATTGACCACTGAATCTGATATCTAAACATCATGATGGATTGAATGTATTAATTTGATTTGATGTCAAAGACACACATACAATCCATTTTGTTTTTATACATTCAGTTTTAATTTGTCGAGCAGTAGAGTTGAGTGTAGTATTAAATGAACAATATGTTATTTATCTATAAACTCAATGCATTACTAACTCATGTGACTGACTGATGGTCTACTGAGTTGTGCTTTCCTAATCTTTATTTTTATTTATTTGAATTTTACTATTAAAATATCTCAAGTGTAGGTATATATTATACACATATTACATACTTATTTTGTATATGCAGTATTTAAAATAAGCTGACAGTAAAAGATCATATTTTAATATTCATAATTTTTCCTGATTTCACAGTAAGTGCAGTCTGAGTTTCTAAAATGACAGAACCTTGTTTATTTTAATGATAGAGGTAAATATGAAATTATTTTTCAGGTGTCAGCATTCTGATGTTGCACAGTTGGAGTTCGTCACAATGGGAGTGATTATGTTGTTGTATCTGTTGATCATTTCACACATCAGTGAAACTGGTGTTTTGTCAGGTGTGTATAATCTGGGTCTTCATGAAACAGCTGCCCAGGCAGGTGTTGAGCTGGATCTGCATCACATCACACATTGAAAACATCAGCAAACGTCTTGAAAACATGATGCAAGACTCCCTGACCGCTTTCATTGACTTGATATATGACGGGAAATCTCAGAGCAAGATTCAAACAATCATTTACATATAAGGTAGCATAAAGAACATAAACACAGCAGTTCACACTGTAGAGGTCAGCTCTGCCGTCCAGCACCTCCTCACACATCTAAACTCGCCGGCTGGCCGGCTCTCTGTTGACAGGCACTTTTATTAATCTGGTTTGCAGTTTGAGTGAAGGCAGCTGGAGGTGAACCAGCAGGCAGATGAGTGGACCGCTCACACGTGTGAGGTGAGCGCTGGAGAGACAGATGGACAGACAGGCAGATCAGTGATTATCAGTGGAAGACAGTCTGGCATTATCTCGTGCCCTTTAGTATTTGAGGGATGCTGGCGTAACATTTGGGTATTTGGGGTGGCACAGGCACGCTGAAAACACACTCACACAAACCCCCCCAACAATGATGTGCTTTATGAGGTGCCCAGTGTTGCCATGGTAACCCCCCTGGCCTGGGCAAAGCACGACAGCAGTGGGCCAAACAAATGCCATGGTAACTTTATATTTTTTTAACCTGCGTTGCCCAGAAACCTTTGAGACTGAGTGAGTGAAACCAGTAGAATCACAAATTAGACTGAGCAAGAGTTTCAGAAACAAAACAGAACAGACAGATTAAAACAGGACGTTTAGTGTGACCACAGATCGATCAGAGACAGTGTGTGAATTAAACAGAGACTTTTAACACAGCTTTACATCTTTATAAAGACAATTTCTATAGGTGCCGCAGGTGTATTCACATAAAATCACCATTTTTACATGCATTTATCTATCGGTTGTGCCAGAGCTTTATTGTAGATGATTCTGGCACATGCTGTTCTGAATAACAACACGTTTGTCTTTTTAATCGCATTCCTCACTGTATGTAATACGTAGAATTAAAACTCAGTTGAGTATGTATTTTTAAAAGATCAGTCTCAAGCTCTGAGCAGAAACATTATTCTGTGACGCTGCTGTCTTTGTTTGTTTATCAGATATAAATATACAGATTAATGTTCATTCATTAGCATTGTGCCATCTGAAGCTAAATGAATGCATTTTAATAATGCATGTTATAAACTTTGGCTTTGAACGATTTATACAGTTTAATTTGACATTTCAATCTTTGTACTCATTTAAAGGTGAATTTTATGCTGATACATTTATAAAAATGTCCTTGAAGATGTAAATGCTTAAGGATTTTTAATGCTTTTTGAGGTATGAAATTGTTTATCATTTTAAAATGGGAAAATATATGATGGTAGCACAGATGCATAATTAATGACTTCAACAGAAATATGAAAAATATAGAGAAACAATAAGGACAAAGCTAAACGTGTTTTATTTTGTGTATTATATATTTGTTAACACAGATAGAAATTGGAAATAAGGGTTTGGGGACAGACAGACAAAGGATAAAAATGACGTCAGTTTTGTAGAACTAGCAGCGAGGGCTGCTCAATTTAAACAAAAATCATGATGACCAATATTAAGAAAATGATTATTAACACGATTACTCGTTGACTTTGGAAACAACATGTATTTATTGAATAAAAAATAAGAATAAATAAAACCATGTTTTTAACAGTGGGTACTTCTAAACAACAAATAAACAATAAATGTAAAAATACAGATTGATAAGGAGAAATGAGAGAATCTTTGTGAAACGCAATGTGGCACAATAATCATATAATAACCTCGATTATTTTGTTTTCATAATTGCTGAAAGTCATAATTGAAATTGAAAATCAATTATGATTAATTGCACAGGCCATCTCTCTCTGTGCAGAGTTATAATTAACCCTCATGTGACGGCCGCAGTTCTCATGCAGCTCTGAGTGTCTTTGTGAGGACTGCATGTGCTCTTATTCACGTTCACACCTCACACACATGCATGACTGCACAGTTTACATGCAGATAATCAGAGCTGAAATATTTAAAGCAGCTCCTCTCAGCCTCTGAAGGCTGCTTCATTTAAAACAATAGTAAGAAGGAATTTGCATGCTGTGTTTTAATTGAAGAAAACTGCAGGACTCTGACTTGTTTTTCAGTTTTTCATTAATGAGCATCGCCCGAGCGACTGTGAGTTTACCATGGTAACCATAGTTTCTGCCAAAACAGTTACTATAGTTACCGCCGTCATTGTTTCTCTATATTGTCACTGGAATGTGCTTTATTCACCGATGTGGCTGATGGTCATTTTTATTTTTGCCAATAACCTAAAAACTTTCTGCAGATTAATTATCCTGGTTAATAGATCTGTCTGTTACCAGGGAATCTTTGGTTGCCATGGTAATTGTTTGGGAGAAAGCGGCTGTTCTGTTTGCCATAACAACTATAAAATGAGATCATAGACACATCAGTAATGTTTTTTGTGTAACTTCTAAACATAGTGTGTAAAACAACATGAAATGATTCCTGAGAGAGAAAAGTTTGTCTCTGTGATCTCGACTGACATCACCGGCTGTAGGTCACAGGTCACTCGTCAGTCATTGTGTTAACTGAGTCTCGTCTGACTCTAGTCTGGTGTTTCACACCCACCACAGCCAAACAATTTACAGGAGAAATGAAGTGAATGAATACATTCCTAAAAATAAAGGTGCTAAACAATGCCATAGAAGAAGGTTCTTTGTAGTGAAAACAGCGAGACAAAAAAGACAGAAAGAAAAAGGTTCTTTTAAGAACCTTTGAAAAATGGTTGTGTGGCATCGCTGTGAAGAAGTTTTGTAGCAGCTTTATTTTTAAGGGTGTATCCTGTTTCATTGGGAAATATGGCATGTTATAAAAGTACAAAAACTGGCAATTCACAAAACCTTCTTAGATGTCAGCTTGTGATCATATCTGAATACAAGAAAGCCTGTTTTATTTTAAAAGGAATATATAATAACCATTAGATGTGATTAAAGTACATTATAAAGTATCTAAAATGATAGAGATGTGTAGTTTGACACACACACAGTAAATGTGTGTTTGTATGTACACACACCACCACACACACACACACACACACACATATACACACACACACTGGTGTGTTTGCAGTAAACGTGTGTGTTTGTGGAGGATGAGTGTGTGAGTGTCTAGCCCTATATTTTACTCATCCTGTTTGTATGTACACACACACACACACAAAGCTAAGTGTTTTTTAAAACACACACACACACACACTGGTGTGTCTGCAGTAAACGTGTGTGTTTGTATGTACAGACACACACACACACACACACACACACACTGGTGTGTCTGCAGTAAACGTGTGTGTTTGTATGTACAGACACACACACACACACACTGGTGTGTTTGCAGTAAATGTGTGTGTTTGTGGAGGATGAGTGTGTGAGTGTCTGGCCCTATATTTTACTCATCCTTTGTATGACACACAACACACACAAACACCACACTGGTGTGTCTGCAGTAAACGTGTGTGTTTTGTAAATTTATACAACACACACACACACACACACTGGTGTGTCTTGCAGTAAACGTGTGTGTTTTGTATGTATACACACCACACACACCCACACACACCTGGTGTGTCTGCTTTTTTGTATGTACACACACACACACACACACACACACACACACACTGGTGTGTCTGCGTGTTTTGTATGTACAGACACACACACCCTCAGTAAGTGTGTTTGTGGAGGATGAGTGTGTGAGTGTCTGGCTCTGGATTTTACTCATCCTGTGGTTTTCTGTGTCACTGTCCTCTCTCGCTCTCACTAACACATACTCACACAAACACGTCGGCCGCATCCTGCCGCAGCTCCTGATTGGTGCTCGCTGCACGTTCTCTTTTATTTATTAATTTTCTCAGGATTTCTCCTGGCATCAGGGCGGGATGACGCTGGACGCTGGACACACTGACCCCGGGGTCAGCTGGAAACTGTGCTGTGGCTTCTCTGCCAGATCCTGGCTGATGGTATAACACTCTCTTCTTTCTTTTCACACTCATTCACTTGTCTTTCCTTCAGCACAATATTTCACACTGCTGCTGACTTTCAGTCAGTTAAAGCAGTTTTCCTGCAGACCACAGTTAAACACCAGGACAGTTCAATCTGTCTGTAATCGTGGCCTGTTTCTGTCAGTCTGGATTGGTACAATTGGTTCTTGTATTAGTTTTGGTTCTTGTTTATTTGACAGATGTGTGTTAGTCTGGAATGAGAACTGCTGCATTGGTTCTTGTATTAGTTTTGGTTCTTGTTTATTTGACAGATGTGTGTTAGTCTGGAATGAGAACTGCTGCATTGGTTCTTGTGTTAGTTTTGGTTCTTGTTTATTTGACAGATGTGTGTTAGTCTGGAATGAGAACTGCTGCATTGGTTCTTGTGTTAGTTTTGGTTCTTGTTTATTTGACAGATGTGTGTCAAAAAGGTTATTCAAACATTTTTTAAATTCTGTAACATTTTTAAAATGTTCCACTAACAACCTAAAAATAATGTTTTATATATGATATACGTCATATATGATAAAGTTAAAAAAAATCTTTTTTTTTTGTTACTGCAAGAATGTTTTTTGATAACTTTAGATGAACTCTGTGAGAACATTAGCCGACGTTCTGAGAATGTTCCTTGTTAGCTGGGATCACATCTTGAAAGTCATAATTTAACAACACTTCAAAATAACTTTTTGTCTGGTGACCTAAAATTGTGCTTCATGTGTGAACATCTACAATAACTGCTTTCAATAATCCAAAATACAATGTAACATTGATCTGACCAGCCAGTTTTCAAGTCATTTTAATGGTAAAAATCAGGCAGAAATTATATTTTACAGTGTAATTTGTAGTTAATTATACTAATCTATTGTGTAATATACAATATATTAATATGATAATTAATTTATGATTTCTCAAAACAGCCAATTAAGAATATAGAGTTCCTCTTCAGGAAGTGAGAGAAGTTTATGAATACAGACAATACTCATTGTTGGTTCATTACTGGATGTTGGATTTAATCGCGTACTAGAAGATAATTTACAGATTTGTGCTGCGTTCTCTTTTCACTGAAGGCTAATTAATGATGGAAAGAGATATAAAGCTCTAAACACAGAGTCCTCAGCTGGGGTTTCACAAACTTCTGTATGAAGAGTCTCATCAGGGGATCTGACACAGTTCAGAGCTCACAGAGACTGCTGCTGGATATGTGGGCCAGACACTGTGTGTGTGTGTGTGTGTGTGTGTGTGTGTGTGTGTGTGTGTGTGAGCTGCAGTGTAATACTGAGGGCTGGAGAGATCATGTTAAGAGAACAGCTGTGTGTCGGGGTCACAGGTTGGGCTTTCTAGAGCTTTCTAAACAATGTGGAGTTCTGGTAGCAAACAGCTAGAGGCAGAACTTCAGTTTCTGTGATATTTAAACACTCTCGTTCCATTTAGAACCAAAACGTCTCATGGCAGAGGAGAAGCTTTTTAAAGTTCCTGAAACTTTAAACTTTTCTTCTTTAGAAAACCATCTAGGGACTGGTGCTTTGAAGAACCTATAGATTGTTTTTGTAAGCCTGAAAAAGCATAATGCCAACTCAACAAGAGATCCACGTGTGATCTAGAGACAAGAACATCTTAGAACCTTAGACTCTTTTGCCACAGCAACTCCATAGCAATACCCTGGCCAAAACCCTACTAATGTGTTGGCTCATACAATCACATAATATTTTCCTCAGAAAAGGGGAAGAATATAGGAAACTGATATTTACATATAGCACCAACTCTCCAGTAACTCAACGCTGTTTCTCACACAAGCACATCTCTGTCATCTGTTCAGATAATCTCCTTCTCTTGCTCTGGTCCAGCTTCCTCTCGGCTTCTCTTCTGTCTTCTTCATCCATCCAAGCATTTGTCAATCGCCGGCTGCAGATGTCCACACCTCTTCCTCCTGCCTGCTCCATATCGCTGGCTTTCTGTGCACAGATGCCCGCTCTGGCCTGCAACAGCTGTC
>JAZGTH010000133.1:585000-595000 GCA_036877525.1 Chromobotia macracanthus
TTATTATTATTACTGTTATGAGGAAGAGTTTTTCCTCTCACTGTGACGCTTTCTTCATCCTGCTCATTTCTGCATGTTTTATTATATTATTCTCATATTCCAGGATTGTCGTAAGAAATGTGAATATTTTACAATAAAAAAGCAAAATTAAACAGCTGCCTATAAATGACAAAATCTGACGATAACATATGCATCCAAAATCATTTCCACATCATTTCTGTCTGCTTCATTCGTGTAAAAATATTAAATCAAGAATTTGTCTAAAAAAATAAGTTGATGTAAAATTGAATTAACAATTGCATCGCGTCGCGTCACAGCGCGCGTCAGGGTTTTCTGAAGGTTTATCATGGCAGTCTGGACGTCTGTTGTATAAGACAGATGTATTAAATAAACGAAAATAAACATTAAATAAACATAAATATTAAAAAAATAAAATAAGTAAGAGAAGCGACTAATTACCTGCGAATGAAACCAGAAGAGGAAGACATTACGTTTACATTAAAACATTTACATTTAAAACATTTACATTATTTAAAACATTTACATTAAAACATTTACATTAAAACATTTACATTAAAACATTTACATTAAAACATTTACATTATTTAAAACATTTACATTAAAACATTTACATTAAAACATTTACATTTAAAACATTTACATTATTTAAAACATTTACATTATTTAAAACATTTACATTATTTAAAACATTTACATTAAAACATTTACATTAAAACATTTACATTAAAACATTTACATTATTTAAAACATTTACATTAAAACATTTACATTAAAACATTTACATTATTTAAAACATTTACATTAAAACATTTACATTAAAACATTTACATTATTTAAAACATTTACATTATTTAAAACATTTACATTATTTAAAACACTTACATGTAAAAATCTACATTATTTAAAACATTTACATGTAAAAATCTACATTATTTAAAATACTTACATGTAAAAATCTACATTATTTAAAATACTTACATTATTTAAAACATTTACATGTAAAACATTTAATTTAAAACATTTAAAATATCAACATGTAAAACATTTAGATGATGTAAAACATGTCCATGTAAACATCTCGTGTGAAGGTCAGATCATCAGCAGGTTGATGAAGCAGATTCTTCTGTCAGTGAGATATATCATACAAATTATAAGTAATATATACAAAACATATAAGTAATATATACAAAACATATAAGTAATATATACAAAACATATAAGTAATATATACAAAACATATAAGTAATATATACAAAACATATAAGTAATATATACAAAATATATAAGTAATATATACAAAACATATAAGTAATATATACAAAACATATATAATATATACAAAATATATAAGTAATATATACAAAATATATAAGTAATATATACAAAATATATAAGTAATATATACAAAACATATAAGTAATATATACAAAACATATAAAGTAATATATACAAAATATATAAGTAATATATATATATAAACAAAATATATAAGTAATATATACAAAATATATAAGTAAAATATATACAAAACATATAAGTAATATATACAAAATATATATAATATATACAAAATATATAAGTAATATATACAAAATATATAAGTAATATATAACATATAAGTAATATATACAAAACATATAAGTAATATATACAAAACATATAAGTAATATATACAAAACATATAAGTAATATATACAAAATATATAAGTAATATATACAAAATATATAAGTAATATATACAAAACATATAAGTAATATATACAAAACATATAATAAATATATATAAATAATATAAGTAATATATAAAAATATATAAGTAATATATAAAAATTATTAATATATACAAAAATATATAAAAAATATATACAAAATATATAATAATATATACAAAATATATAAGTAATATATACAAAATATATAAGTAATATATAACATATAAGTAATGCAAAAACACAAATCTAATCATAATCAGAGACTGAACCCTGAACACTGTCTGTCTGTCTCTCTCTCTCTCTGACTGTCTGTCTGACTGTCTCTCTGTCTGTCTGTCTCTCTGTCTGAGTCTCTCTGTCTGTTGACTGTCTCTCTGTCTGTCTGTCTCTCTGTCTGTCTGTCTGTCTCTCTGTCTGTCTCTCTGGTCTTCACCCGCTCTCGGGTCGTCGCCGGTGGACGGTTTAATCCCTCGCCGGCCCCGCTTCACTGGCAGCCCGTGTTTAATTCGGTTCAAGCAGCTGTCGCGCTGGTTCCTCCGTGAGCACGACAGACTGTGAAGCGTCTCGGTTATTAATAATTCACAGACTCTCCATCCACCTCTCCATCCATCTCCATCCACCTCTCCATCCATCTCTCCATCCATCTCTCCATCCATCTCTCCATCCATCTCTCCATCCATCTCCATCCATCTCCATCCACCTCTCCATCCATCTCTCCATCCATCTCTCCATCCACCTCTCCATCCATCTCTCCATCCATCTCTCCATCCACCTCTCCATCCATCTCTCCATCCACCTCTCCATCCACTCTCCATCCACCTCTCCATCCATCTCTCCATCCACCTCTCCATCCATCTCTCCATCCACCTCTCCATCCACCTCTCCATGCACCTCTCCATCCACCTCTCCATCCACCTCTCCATGCACTTGGGCCATGCAGGGACAACCACTATCGCAGTTGTTATTTCGGCTCCTCCACAGGCTGCTCACCACGTCTTCATTGTCGTGCCTGGTTTCAGACCTCATTGTGGGGACATTTAAAGCTCTTCTGTTCCTCGCGTGTGATCTCTCAATACTCACTTGGGCTAAAGTGACGCGCTCATAATCGGTGTAATCCGTGCGCGGAGGAGGAGGAGGAGGAGGAGGAAGAGGAGGAGGAGGTCACGGGGATCACCGTGAGCGGCTCTCCGCTGGATGGACGGAGAACCCGCGCCAGTTCAGCCGGAGTCCGTGAGCCGCAGCGGCTGATGTGAAGCTGCCGACAGAGTCTCAGTCCCGGAGAGAGCGCGACCGGCACCGACCGGAGGACTCGAACCGGAGAGATTCGGGGAGCGCCCGTGCAGTCGGACCTCCCGCGTCCCGACGCGTTCACATCGCGACGCGTTCACATCGCGACGCGTTCACATCGCGACGCGTTCGTTTCGAAACTTAAAGTTTCCGCGCGTAAAAGTTCGGCTCGCGGGCCCGTCCCGCAGTCCGGCTCTTCTGCTTCCGGGGGCGCAGAGCAGCTGCGCGTCCCCACTCTGCACACACTGTTTTCGGGGGAAAGTTGATTCCGGGGACTCAGATGGCTCTCTGAGACCGCCGGCGTCTCCGCTGCGCAATGGTACGTGCTGTGTGACTTTCTGTCCTCATTTGTGCTTTAACACGCCGGTGAGCTCCGGTGCTCATAAGTCGCTTTTTGTGTGTTTAGTTATGATGGTGCTCATGTGGGACGTTTGTGCGGAATGTGTGTGTGTATTTGTGGGGACGTGTTTTACTGCGCTGTGTGTGTGTTCACTTTTGAGCGCTTTGGCTTTAGTTGCACTGCAGGTGAATAACACACACGGTTATAATCACATCGGAGGACTCTGACCCGCTGGTCCCCACAAGTGCTGTGGCTCTATGGCATTACAGTGACTCGCACTTGTCAGTGTTTGGGCATTTCATTGCATATGTGCTCTTGCAGACTGACGTGAGGTCAGTGAAACTTCAGTTTAGTGCCCCCGTGACGTCACACCGGACAAAGCGCTTAACGCAAGACACAAAGTCAAGCTGCAGGATTTAAGCTGCATTGAATGCATCACCAGACTGATGGAGAAATGAAGAAATGTCCTCTGAGATCCGAGCTTTTAACACTCGTTTAGAAATAATAATAATAATATAATAATAATAACAACAGTAATCATAATATTAGTAATAAATCAGGATGTGAGGGTTGGCAGATAACTCCACACAGCTAATAAACAGAAGCATCATTTTTGTTCCTGTGTAAAATGTCCGGGCTGCTTATTCCAGTGATAAAAGAGTTTGTTTTTAAACATTATAGTGATATAACATTTTAATGTTTGGATTTTAGCATACGTGTTTCATTTTGATTTACTGTGTGGCATTATATCAGCTATAGGAACTGTAGATAACAGTGTGTGGATTTAATAAGAATAAATCTAACTTGTGCAGCACAGGAGCAGAGCATGTGTACTGCTGCAGCTCTGACCTGCACACACTCAACACTTCTGCATGGTCTCATGTTAATATCATGTTAATATCATGTTATTATCATGTTAATATCATGTTAATATCATGTTAATATCATGTTATTATCATGTTATTATCATGTTATTATCATGTTATTATCATGTTCTCTGAATGTTGGGATCTACAGGAGGAAACATGTGGTCTGTGTTAGCGCAGCTCTAGCCTCCCATAGCTTGATTTTTACTTTCTTACCAGACGAGCCAAAATAAACTGATGTGAGACGTGGAGCTGTTGGCCTTCAGCTGAAGCAGATTACCGGAGTCTCCACGTTCAGTTAATCTGTGCAGCAGGCCTCTGTATTCTCAACTCACTGCACACAGTTTTCATCTCCTCTCTGACGGAAGTCAGATTACATCTGATTGCACGACTGATGCAATATAAGCCCAAGAACATGTTGATGATTTCCAGATGGGTTTAAATATCAGCACATTAATGTAGATAATTATTTGTTTACTCGCTTTCTTAAATGGCACCAGCCCAAATAGGGCACTGCAGAGAGAGAGAGAGAATATTCAGAGCTGAGCACTGGGGATTAACTTCTCTTAAAAACAGAATTTAATTACGCTTCAAACAACAATCAGAGAAGTGAAGGAGAGTCGGATAAAGTTTACAGCGAGCTGAACTGAAGGTGCTGCAGAATACATAATACTAGTCAAACGCTTCTGAGAAAGCAGACGAGATGAAACCTTCTGACAGTAAGAGAGTGTTTGCATCGTCTGTTGACTGAAGCTTCAGTTTTGTGTTCTGCAAACTTAAACTTATCGTAGCTCATTGTAGTGAAAATCCTTTTATTTTAGCAGTTGATTTGTTTTTCTTCAGTCATAAGAATGGAAATATTTATGATGTCACATCATTAAACCAGCTGAAATTTTACACATTTTCACTTCGCACATGTTAGTGAATGCCAGTGTTTTGTGTTACTGCCCCCTGTGGTGGAGTGATGTAAAATCACCTGTCAGCGGGACTTCATCTTATGACCAATCACAATTAAGAGTGGGTCATTTGACACAGATGTCCCTCATTCATTGGCTGTCGGGGTTTTAGTGTTTGTATTGTTGCAGGTGATTGATGTGATTAATGCTGTGATTAATGTATATAACAGTGTGATTATCCGTCTGCTGTCATAGTCACCAGTTTCACTGTCTGAACTACATGTTTAATGTGGTCATGATCAGTGTGGACTGCAGTCGGTTCCTCTGACTTTACAAAACAATTTCATCAATTAGAAAAACCTTCAGTGTTTGTTATGGGTGTTTTTATTATTGCTTATAATGTTGTTCAATAATTTAACCAAACCTCTAATTCTGATTAATAACTTTGGCATTTAATTTGTCCCACACATTTTGTGGTATAGTTTTAATCGATAGCTCACAGTTTTATGGAATATCTTGCACAACTCCTCAATTACTGCATAGCAACACCTTGGCAACCACTTCACTGACCTAGCATTGTGGCCAAACATCACTCACGCTTCACTCACAGACAATGTAAAAATGTCGTTCATTTCTCCTGTCACTCTCACATTATGGTTTATTTTGTAGAGTAGTAAAATAAGGATTTATTTTGTATAATCAGACACCGCTCTGACTCGCAGTGCTGACAGAATCAATGATTAGAGCCCAAACTGCTCTAAAATCGAACAATAAGCAATCTAACCCCCGCCTCCTCCTCCTCAGGTTTATTATAGCTCGTTCTGCTCGTTTCTGTCTCCGCTGCTCCTCTAGAGATGAAGGTATGAAATATCACATTTTTCCAGCATTTCTCCCTGAAGTGGCCTGGCACACGTTCACACGGCATACATTTCTGCTTTCATATATTTTATTCCCCCCATCGCTTTTAAAAAACAAATTCCCTCCTCCCTCCCTCCGTCCTCTCCCTCCTCCCTCAGCTTTGATGTGTGTTGCTGTGTTACCTGAGTTTGTTGAGCGGCAGAAGTTGTCAGTAGAAATTCTGTTGACTGTTTGTATCTCTGTGTACACATGAGAGCTTAGATGTTTGTAATGATGCTTTCATTGTGGGATGTTGTTGTTTTGTGCATGATTTGAGGTTAACATGTAGATTCATGTATAAACTGGATCTTATGAAGAATGTATTTCTAGAGATGTTTTGATGGCCACACAGTTTGTCCTGGTGAACAGTTCACTTGCTTCTCTCTGCACGTCAAACTGGAGAAAATATTTTAACACTGAAAAAAATAACATGTCACCTGTAATGTTAATTTACTGGTTATATTTAAATAATTTCTGCACAAAAAATAAAAATCTAGTTATTCCTTTAGCCATTTGGAGACAAAATATAGAATTTTAATTTTTGCATGATGAAACTGATTGAAGTTTGGACTGAACTGAATCTCAGTTTGTTTTGTTAGGTTGTATTCATCTAGATTTTTCTTTCTGCAGTTATTTGTGAAATCAGGAGACGTGGATCTGTTATTCTAGCAGATGTAATGATGATTTTACTGTTCACATTGTGATGTGATGATGCTGAGGCTCACAGCAGAGTGGCTTTGTGAAGCCCGGTGTGCTAATGTGACATAAAACTGGCCCATAACGTTCAATCTGCGGACATATTGAAAATGTCTGTTCACTACTCGCCTCTAAACAGCTTTCTATTGATACTGAAGAGTTCATTATGAAAGGCCGGGAACTGCTTTCACTCCGGCCTGGCCATATGGATCAGACATATGCTCCATATATATAAATATAGAGAGAGAGAGAAGAGTGGCATGTTTTATTGATGCTGCGCTCCATAAACCTCCACGGCAGGGGAAGGAGGACAGATCTTCAGGGACGAACATCAAACAATCAGTGCAGACTCAAACAAACCATCATACTTTAAAGTGTGAGGAAAACCACACGGAAGAGAGAGAGAGAGAGAGTCACTCATGCATCTCTTTGTTTACTGCTGCTCATCCACACAAACACTTGAATTGATCTGAAAAGGCTGATGGACGTAAATAAACTGTGATTTCTTTATATGACTGTATGCAGTGCTGACGTACAGTATAATGCAGTCGAGAAAAACTCTTCCTAAATAAATATAAATTTATCTGATGTGTGCCTTTGTGTGTAGGAGACATTTTGAAAGCATTAAATCCAGCCTTCTATTCTGAAACATTTATCAAACGTTTTTATTGTTTTTCCTAAAGTTTATAACAGCAGTTAAAATTTAATGTAATTTAATGTAATTATTAGTCGTGTAACCCTACGTATTAAACTTCCTGCATGAATTTAAACACCTTAGCAACAACTCACAACATTTGCACAGAAAAGCTGCACTGGCATTTTCTCCTGAACACGCAGCAACACTTCAGTTTATTTTGTCTCTCAGTGGCTAAATGTTTGTTTTTTAGTTTATTTCCTTTCTGTCACTATACAGTCTGAAAGTACCAACCATTGAATCTTATTTCTCATTATACAGTTTGTTTAGTTAAGCCCTTTGACTTATAGACTTTGACGTGAGTGTGTGTGAGAGAGAGAGTATGCAACCCTTCATTGCTGTGGATATGAATAGCTTGTGTTGCAGCCACATTTTGGTTAGCCGGTGTCTGGGATCTATTATAGAATCGTGTGTGTGTGTGTTATTCTAGCTCTGCATGTATTTTTATAGGCGTGTATTTCAGAGAGCTGTTTAATCTGTGGAATGTTTGCACCAGCGTTTGCTCACATTTGAACTGCATCAACATAAAGTTTGTATAGATCTCATTCCCAAAGACAACAGGAATTTTCCTCTCATTTATTCAGCTCACGCGTCTTCAGATGTCAAGAGATAGATCTCATATACTGTTAAAAAACAACAGAAATATCACATGAGATCTCTTTAATATCTGTATTTGTTTCTTTCAGACAGAAAGGAGATTAAATCAAAAGCAAATGAAGTCTTTAACCTGCAAATACTTTAACTCAAATACTTCTCATGAAGGTCTTCCGAGATTCAATTATTACACTTTACAATAGATTTTAATTTGTTACCATTGTTTAATTTAATATGCATTAACTAATGAAACTTTACAAACTCAGCTGGGTCTCGTGACAGACTCAGAGCCACAGAGTGTTTTTACATTCTGGTTATTCACCATTTACTTAAACTCTGTACAGCTCTTCTGCCCTGCAGCTCTGCTGTGATTTAACATGATCCACTAACGGATCAGCTGGACTGGACCTCATTCAGGTCTGCAGATCCAGTCACTGCCCCCCCAGCATACAAATGAAGTGGGATGAATGGACACAACTCTTGGAGAAGAAACAACCACCTTGGCGTGTGGGGAAAAAGAGCCTCTGTGTGAGAGGTTTGTGCTGAATAAGTCACGGATCACACTGGAAAGTCAGTGAGTGTGACGGAGAACCAGTCTGGAGTTCTGCTCTTACTGTGTGCAGCACGCCGAGCTGCTTTGAGCCGCAGACGAGACCTGCTGAGTCTGATCACAGACTGCGTCCAGTCCAACACAGCACATGAGGGGCACAGAGTGTGTCCTGTTCCATTCAAAAGAGTGTTTGTGCTTGATTTTCTACATTTCAGGAGAAAACTGTGCAAAACTCAGGGGTGATGCTGGGCTGTTTGGGTGGTTGCTAAGGTATTCACAGTTTTTGCTAGTGTGTTGCTATGCAGTTGCTAAGGTGTTTAAAAAACCTCTAACCCTGACGTCTGACCTCAAACTGATGTGGGAAGAGAATTCTCTCTGAATTGTACTGTTTTTCTAAAACTTGTTTCTGTAAAGCTGCTTTGCAGCTATGCAAAACTGTGAATAAATAAAGAAGCAGATAACATCTCTAAGACAATCAGAAATGACATCATTGTGATAGAAAAGAAAGGTTTTCATTGGCTGCTTACACTCTGATGTCATAACAGAACACAGAACTCTCTTGCTCTTCACTCCAGCTTTGTTTATTGTGATGATAATACTGATGTTAATAATCATAATACTGTGATTATAATCACGTGACTCTTCTGTTTCAGGCGACTGAACCGTTTCTGGTGAGTGAAGATCCGTCCAGAGGTTCTGGAATACCCGAGTGTTTCGTGGTCTCTGATTCATACAGGGTACGGCTCTTTTACTGCACTGTTGCTTTACAGATGTATTTTTTGAGTCACCAGCAATTATTCTCAAATGCAAAACGTAAACAGAGTTATTATTTCCATATGCGCATATGCATACGCAGTAAAACACAGGAAAAACCATCTACAGCGCAGGGCTCTTGTGGGAGATGAAAATTATAATGTGCATGCTTGTGTAAAATGAGAGGAACACTGCAGGCTGAGACTGAGGGAAGTGCAGCTTTTAAATTCCACCCGGCGAGCGTGCTGGATTTACAGCGATGGGAGGGAAAGAAAATGGCCATAAAAACAGACGGCCGGCCTGGAGATGGAGAGATGGGAAGAGGGAGTCTGTGGAAATGAGGCCGGTAATGATCTGGGAGACGCTTTTCTACTCGAATCCAGCAGAACGTTCTGCCAATGTTTTAAAAAAAACCTGGATCGCTCCAGCGTCTTAGGGTGCAGGCGTTAACAAATGGAGGGAAAACAAAGCAATGTGATTGGTTAAAAGTTTGGGGGGGTGTAAAATACGGTCTTGTTGGATGTCAGGAATGTGTCAGTCTGCAGGTTAATTTATTAGACGTGGGAGGATCTCACTGGGTTTCTCTGCTGCTCTTCACAGCAGTGTGTTTATTTTTTAATCATTTCTGTAGAAACGCTGATATTCGTTGTGTTTGGTTGTTTGGTCTTAGGAGTTGCTGTTTAAATGTGTCACG